>JANHFR010007097.1:336088-353224 GCA_032468015.1 Mimophis mahfalensis | reverse complement strand
TGGTAGAGGACAGGAAGGCCTGGAGGAATATTGTGCATGGGGTCGCGATGGGTCGGACACGACTTCGCAACTAACAAGAACAACAACAAAGAGAGAGGAAATGGTGCAGAAAAAAAATAAAGTGACTTCTACCCTTCTTCACAGAATTACCAACTCTATCCCTCCTAACATTACAATAATCCCTTCAACCCATTCTTCAATCAAATCCAAAGATCACTATTTCCTTTTTTCTATTTTCAGCAGAAAGTGTATAAGCTTTTCAGTCTTTACATTTCATTTATGAAAACTTGATTTCAGTCCTACATACATTAATGATACCAGTTATAACTGATGCCCTGAAATTTTATCTAACATTGTTTACATGGAACTGTGCCTGAAAACTACTCAAAAACTTCAAGCAATAGGAGATAGTTCCTGGGAAGAACATATAAATCATATAACTCTATTTTCAATCTATTTTCAAATGCATTTTAGGGTCCTGGATATTACTCTTTAAGCCCTGAGCAGGTTAGGACTTGCATGCTTCCTTCCATGTCAGTTGGCATGGCCCTCCTGCATGAATTCAATAACATGGCGACAACATATGATAGTAGTGGCGCTGCCTATGTGTGAAATTAAGAAAAGACTAGACAGCTATTTGACTGGAATGGTATAGACCAGGGGTGTCAAATTCGATTTCATTGAGGGCTGCATCAGGGTTGTGTTTGACCTCACAAGGCCAGGGCAGGTGTGACCAGGTCAACGGCACTTGTGTCAGAGGCACCTGTGGTGGCCCGAGCGCTCTGCCAATGAAAACAGGCTCCCGGGCTCAGTTTCTGGCTGCAATGGCCTCCTAAAACCCTCCTGTGGCCCTCCCGAGTTCCTTTTTTGCTGGCAGAGGTACCGTGAGCCGCCCCGTTGCTGTTTCCATGATGGGCCCACAGGCCAAATCTAAGCATCCAATGGGCCAAATCTGGCCCCCGGGCCTTGAAATTGACACCCCTGGTATAGAGCCTCCTGCTTGAGCAGTGGGGTTGAACCAGAAGACCTTCAAAATCCCTTCCAACCCTGGTATTCTGCATTCTGTAGTTAACCTAGTGAAAACATTTGTGAATAAAAATGGTTCTAGTTTAAATAGGAGTTATTTTTTGAGAATCTAGATGCAGGAAGAATCATCCATCTTCCCTCACTAGCACTAAAATGAATATGCTTCTCCAATTTCCAGGAAAAAGTGTATCTCTTTCAGATCTGCTTATGGCTAGAGATTACATCTTCCCTCTTCCCTCTGTTTTTGCCATATGTACTTACTGGATCTTTGAACTGTTCACTGACAGAGCGGATGACAGGAAGTGTTTCTTCCAGTTTGGAAGCCAACTGGTCAGCATTCATGTCTCCTAGGCCAAGCATGTTACACATCTAGTGAAGAACAGAAAGTTGCAATGATGGGCAACATCCAACAGAGGGTAAATCCTAATTGTAGTATAAGGCAAGTAAAAGAGAAACTGAAACAGGCTAAGCAATTCAAGGCAGAATCATTAAGCACAGCAATATACTTTAGTGCTAGTGCATCTTGCTGGTTGTCAATAGAATAAACAATAGTTTGATTTCTGCTCCAGCCTAGAAGCCATGTCACATACCAGAGCTGATAATTATACACTGTTCCCTAAGGCCGTATTGGAAGATTAAGACTTCAGGCAGGAACAGAGAACAGGTAGAATTCAAGTCAGATACAAGCGTAATATTTTTAACAATAAAATCTTATGCTTTTATGTTACTGACGATTCTCCTCCTTTACCTGGGATATGAAGGGACTGATTTGATTCTTTATTTGCATCAGTCGACCTAGCCCCCGCTCCACGATTGTGGGGAAATTGAGCAGCCGTAATGTGTGTCCTGTGGGTGCTGTGTCGAACACCACCACGGAAAAATTCATTCCTTTCACCAACCTGTTCAGGTCAGAGAGAGAACACTATCAGCATTGACTTCTCATCTGTTGAAATTGTACGACTGACAGTTTTGCGGTGAAGCTAGAAGCAGAATCGGCACTCTCACGTAACCTCTAATACACTGATTATGTAACTCCTTGGGACATCAAAAACCAGTATTATTCCCAGACTGCTAATTTCTATTGTTGTAGCCACCCATTAAAATGTACTACAAATCTTTCTTGTTGTAGCCACCCATTAAAATGTACTACAAACCAAATGAAATCCATAAATTTGAATTTTGGTTTTTCATCCCATTAATGGAAATGTATTCTTTTAAGGCTGAAGCAGAATCTTGGCAATTTGAGTTCTGGTCACTAAAGGTAAAGGTTCTCCTCGCACATATGTGGTAGTCGTTCCGAACTCTAGGGGGCGGTGCTCAACTCCATTTCAAAGCCGAAGAGCCAGCGCTGTCCAAAGACATCTCCGTGGTCATGTGGCCAGCATGACTAAACGTCAAAGGCACACTGAACACTGTTACCTTCCCACCAAAGGTGGTCCCTACTTTTCTACTTGCATTTTTACATGCTTTCGAACTGCTAGGTTGGCAGAAGCTGGGACAAGTAACGGGAGCTCACTCCATTATGCAGCACTCAGGATTCAAACCACTAAACTGCTGATCGACAAGTTCAGCGTCTTAGCCACTGAGCCACTGAATTCCTGTCTGGTCACTAGACATACTAGACACTGCATCTGGTCACTAGACATACACAAGATGCAAACAAAAATCAATACTGTATTTTATAAGGTTCCTGTGTACTTCGTAAAATATGGTATTGGCTTGTGTTCATTTTGCAACACCCAGGTAGTTCTTACTGACTGTCCACTAGTTCAGCGAATGTTCAGTTATCCCTGAGCTGAAGGAAGGATACAGACAGTCCATGACTTGCAACCCTAACTGGGACCAAAATTTCCATTGCTAGTAGGAGGCCACAATGGTAATTATGTGACTATAGGACACTGCGATCATGCAGGATTCCCCCTAATGACAGCACTGGGGCTGCTACAACTGCTGCTGTAAGCTGGTGTGGTCATATGAAATGACATCTTATAAGCATTGCTTAAGGGTTCCCACTCCCAATGCCATCAGTAAGCAAGGACTATCTATACATATTGTTAGGCCCACAGTTTGCAACATATAATGACCATTATGTTGTAGTAGTGGCTTTTTTTTGCCCTGTGAGAGAATTGTATATTCACAGTAGGCCATGAGTCTATAAACATAAGTGAAATCAGCATCACAAATGAGAAAACTTGACATCCACATCACATTGGACTTACTTCTAGAGAAAACTGTGTTACATGTTACATTGCTAAATGCAGACAAAAAAGTTCAGCCTTTACTTCCAAAGTGAAGTTTTAAATACATAGCAAGGTAAATGATGAGTCTGATACTTCAGTTCACAAATCTCACCTCATCACTTCAGCGTAACTCATTGCTTCATCGATACCAGGAAAGGCACTCATTGCCTCTTGCATCATCTTCTTGCCCATACTTAGCATGTTATCTTCCTCAAAAAATTCATCAGGAAGCTCTGCCACACCCAAGCTAGGATCAATCTCCTAATAATAAATTATGGACAATTCAACATCACCATGTAGAAGCTGCCTCATTAAGCCACTCAATACAAATGCTTTGAGTGAAACAACAGGACTTAAGATATGAAAATAAATTACACACATCCCTTGACTTGTCCCATTTTATGATTTTTCTTGCCACAGTTGTTTTAGTGAATCACTACAATTGTTACATTAGTAACACAGTTGTTAGGTAAATCTGGCTTCCCTGTTATGTTGCTTGTCAAATCGCAAAATGTGATCACAAACCCATGGATATTATAGCCGTAATAAATACATTCCCCAAACATAGATGGTACAATGAAGAATTCACACTGGATTCGATAATAGTGAACTACCCAAATTCTGATGCAGCAAAGCAGCTGCAAATCGTAACATTTTCATCACTATGCTTTACAGCTGATATCAGGCTGTTCTGTTGAAATGCTCTCTTTGGGTTTTTGCCAAATATGTTCCTTGGTATTAAGGACAAATAACTATCTTTGCTCTCTTTGTCCAGAGCACAATGTTGCAGAAGTCTTGGCCTTTGTATACAGGCTCTAAAGTAAAATTTAGTGTTGCCCCAATGTTCTTACTAGAAAGCAAATGTCTCCTCTTAGCACACCTCTCATAATTTGTGCAGGTTCTACCTAATGATACTCAACTTTCACATATCTAGTAGCAAAATCTACCTGTAGGCCATGTGATGAAACTTTGGGTAGTTAGAAACTTTTTTCAGCCACTTGCATTCTGTTCTCAGGCTAAATGTGTAGGCTGGCCTGGTCAGAACAAACTGGCAGTTATTTGAAATCTCCTCCACTTGGAAATTACCTTGTTAAATAGATGATTGATGGTCTAATCATTTGCAGCAGACTCTCATTTTAGGCAATGAGGTCTCAATAAAGATGTGCACTTACTTTTTCCATATGATAAATTTGCATTTATATTTATTCAAATTACAGAAAGGACTACAAAATGTAAACAGTGTATCACATGTGTTAGTTCCCTTTATCAACATTGTTGAAAAAAAGATGAAAAACATGCTGAAATATGTTGCAAAAGTCAAAAATGTCAATGGGGTGCACTTGCTGTTTCATATGACTGAACTCATATATCTATAATTGAGGTTGGAGGTACTTATTGTCTCTGTTTGAGATTTGTATATATTTCAGTTTTAATTATGTTTAACATTGATATTTATATTTTTAAATGCCTTTTATTGCTTACTATACACTCCCCAGAGTAATGTTTTGTGATTAATAAAATAAATGCAATAAGGCAGCCCATTTTTTTATAAGAATGCTGAAATATTTACACAAATTTTAGGAAGAAAAGCCTTTACTAATAAAGAAAGTAATTGGAATAGCATTTTCTTCAAATAATTTCTGAGTATTACTGCACTACATAAAAGAACTAAAATAAATTTGGTCCAGATCTTTCTTTCTACACAACACATACACAATTTTAACACATGAAAACATGTTAGTTATTTATCTTCTCAGAAGTACACTCACCATGGCAAAAAGATTATCATAACCCTTTACTTTGGTGGGAACCTTGGAAAATTTCTGGTCAAACGCATCTGAGATGTTATGAGCAGGATCAGTAGAGATGATGAGGACACTCTCACGTACCTTGGAGAGCTGTACAGCTAAGCTACAACTGGACCACAAAAGAGAAGCAAAAAGCAGTTATTAATGCAAGCACACAAACTACAAATAGGAGAAGCTCCTAACATTCAGATCTGCCTGTACTGAAGGACTATATGCAGAACTTTTAATTTATCTGAACTATTTAATAAATACAAATGTAAACTAACAAATTGCAAATGATTACTGCTTGCTTTTTTTAACGAAGAAACTAATCTGAAGGAAAAAGATAATAGTGGAATAGATATTATGCTTGTGAAAGGTTGTATCTGGGACTAAAACAGTTCAGTTTTTGAACGAGGCAATTTGTAAAAATAGGATTATATTTAGGATAAATAGGATTAGAAATAATCTGAGATATTTTACTATGCTTCATATAAATTCATATTTAAGCCTTTTTCTGCTACAAGACAGCTGTGGATGTTTCTATATAATACAGTACTATAGTTCAGAACATAAATATTAAGTCATATGCTCTCAAGAGGAGTCATAATGCCACCAGGCCTGATTTTATGACCATTTTACCCCAATCATTAAGCAAATCACATGATCACTAAATAAATAAATCCTACTTGTCCAGTCGATTTTCTTGTCAAAAGCCAGCTGAAAGGAAGGATGGCCCATTCAAGTAGTTAAGAAACATTCCATTTCAGATCCCACAGATCGAAGAAGAAAGCATAGGCGGTCAGATACTAAGCTTTATTTCTGGCTTTTCCAGGGGAAAACAGGCAGTCTGACATGATTCTTACGTACAATCGAGTCGATAAAGAAATCTAAGGCTCTGAATATTTTGATTGCACCTGAAAGGTCACAAATCATGATCACATGACAATGCAACCATCATAAATGTGAAGTGGCTGCAAAGTACCCAAATTATAATTACATGACTGTGGAGGTGCTGTAATGGTCATTCAAGGACGGGTCATAAGTCACTGTTTCTGAGGATATCATAATTTCAAATCAACATTAAATCAAGGACTACCTGCACTGTAATTGTGAAACGTCTGTTTATTTACCTTTGATGGCACTTTGACTTCAATAATAATTATCCTATGGACACTTCTTTTATACTGTAAAATAATCTTACATTAAGTGAAAACAGTGCTTTGGCAAATTCATTGGAAAACTTTCAGTGTTGAAAGAACGCAACTTTAGTCATTTAAGATAAGAAAAGCCCTCTTAAACTCACTTCTAAACATCACATATATAGTACCATACTTGCTCTTATCACTTCCCTATCTCAGGACAAGCTAATCATGAGAAACTGACAATTTGATAATGAATTATGAGCCATGCAGCACATAATTATAAATTACCACTGTAAAGTTAGACTAATTAAAAACCCATGTTTAAATCTAACACTATGTGCTAATGCCTTTCAATGCTTCTATCACAAATTCTGTTTTATGATTCCAAGACAACTTGTGAAAATATTTCACAATAGCAAATCTATCACAAATCACACTGCTTTTGTCCCTGAAAGTACAAAAACTCTTGTTGGTAGAGTTCAACAAATGGGATGGGGAATCAAAGAGAATGCCAGGTCTTAACTTCATTAATCCAGGGTTTTTTGTTTTTTTTTTAAAATAGGGCATTTTCTAACTTACAGTTTGAAAACTTTTACATACATGTCAGAAAATATTTTCAACCTGCTCGAACAGAATTTCCAATCAGGAGCCGTGAAACATTCAGGGCCATTGAGGAAGGAAACCTATAGAGCTACAGAATCCTAAGTAAGAATAGTTTAAACCTTGACTATAAAAAGAAATTTCAATCCCTAATTTTATTTCAGAATTCAAATGCAGCCAATGATCCTTGGGGGGGGGGGGGAAATGACACCAACCCTGCGACCTGGCATACATTGGCAAGCCCCTTGTTTTCTTACTCCTCCCGTTTCTTCACAATTTTACATTTTCATTTATTGCAAGGGCTCACCGCCGTCGGGCTTCCTCTGCCAGCTAAATACTAGGCAATTCCAGAGGTGGGACTCTCAGCAGCACCTCCCCCACCCCCGATCATCTTGACCCTCCAATAACTCACGAAGACAGAAAACAGCGGCCACCTGCCCGGTATAAAGAGAAAAGCGGCGCCCGCCATCCTTATATTACTCCTTGACTTCGTCCGACTCACCTGCAAGTGGTTTTGCCCACACCGCCTTTCCCGCCCACGAAAATCCACTTCAGGCTCCGTTGCTCGATAATGTTGCTCAGCGTCGGCTCCAGCGGCTCCACATCAGGCGCGTCCTCGAACTCGTCCGCTTCAGCCGACAGCCCAGTCGCCACCGCTGCCATCTTGGAACAAAATCACGTGACAAGGTATGCTCGGCTACACCATTTTAAAGCGGGGCTCTAAGGTTAATAACCCGCGGCGCATCAACATTGAACGGGGAGAGAAACGGCACGTCGCGCTCTCCTTGTAGCCTCCTCTTGGACTTAAATCCTTAACGTCATCGTGTCAAATCACCGCGTCACAAACACATCTGACGCCAGAACAAACTACACCCCTTACCTCTGAATGGCTGGTATATTCCAGTCTAAAATTTTTAACCGGATTGGTCGCTTAAATACCTCTCCCGATTGGCCTCAGCATAGCGGAAGACTCAAATACCTGCCCCTCCTTTTCTCTGATTGGCAAAACCAATCAGAGATCTTCATCGGTGATTTAAGCGTCTGTTTTGATTGGCCGGAAGAGCTGTCGATTCTTGGGCCATCGGAGCGCCGGGAGCCTCAATCCGCAAAAAAAAAAAAAAAAAAATTCTCTTCGACGTGCGCGTGGGCCGACCTTAACGACAGAGGCTTTCCCGGAATGCTTTGCGGCGGAGTGGCTTCGTAATCGTTTCCCGTCATCCTCCGGGCGCGCGGAGACTGGGCCGGGGAAGGGCTCGAAAGATGGCCGGGCTGCCAGGCGGAGAAGGCCCGGTTTCCGAGGCGGCAGGACCGGGCGGCGTCAACGTGTTCGCCAACGACGGTTCTTTCCTCGAGCTGTTCAAGCGGCGCATGGAGGAAGCCTCTGCGTCGGGAGGCAAGAGCGGACGAGAAATGCCCATCGCCGGAGCCGAGAAGCGGAAAGAGACCGAACCGCGGCCAGAGCCGCCCGGGGACCCAGAGCCACCGGGAAAGAAGCGGAGCGGGACCGCCCTCAGCTTCGTAAGGGATCCGGGCACTGACCTTTCCCTCTTCTTCCCCTTGTTTCTCCTTTTTTCCCCTCCTTGGCCTTCCTCGAAGGACCGAGGAGCAGATCCCTTTTTGTCCGTTTGCTTTCTCTCCAGAATAGGATGCCTTTAATAAACACAGGCGGTAATTCTCCAGGTGCCTCCTCTCTCTACACTATGCGCTTCCACCCCCTCCCTCTAGTATTTGCATCCCTACTCCCCTATAAAAGAGATTACTTTTTATTAAAGCAATATGGTATCAGCAGGACCAATGTTACATTTTCTTCTTCCTTCTGAACTCACCCCTCCCGGTCTGTGTTGAAAGGCATCATATTGGACCCATCTTTCTAAGCATGTCTGGGGGTACTTGTGGCTATTTAGTAGATCCCCCCCCACTTCCTCACTGTATTAGTTCCCCCGCCCCGCCCGAAATACGAGTAGAAAAATGAACTGATCCACAGTTTTTCACAGGACTATGATGCTCCAGGCTCGACACCATTCATTCCTGGGCAGGTTTATATGGTTTGCTGGGCTTTGCAATATTGGCTGAATAATTACTCTGTGCCATGACCCGAACCTTGATTTGATAAGGGTCTGTGGTGACAGATGTCCCAACTGATTTTACCTTTTGTGAATGTGAAGCTGCCATTCTCGACATGCATATAATGTAGATATTTTTCTTGAAAATGGAAGCAATAGAGATGGGAACACTTTGATCTGTTAGTTACGTAATGCAATATGCCTTGCTTTTAGTTGTCTTTTGGAAAACTTCATTTTAGGCTGATTCAGCCTTTATTAAAGCACAAGTAAATTAAGTGGAATGCGTTAAAAAGTCTATCAAAATGTTTTTGAAGTGAAATTGCTTCCCCCTCCTCATACATGTTTGTTGCTAGTGAATAGTAACAAATGTTTTCTTAGTACATTGGGGATTTTTGTGTGTGTACAGTATTCAGTTTTAAACTCATCAGTGTGTCTCTTGGGACCCAAATGAAATCTTTTTGTTCTTGTTGATGTGATACAATAAGTCTGAAATATACTGAACCATTTTTATTTGCACTGGCTAGGAAAAATTGCAACTATGACTTTATTCATCGTACATTAAGCATTAATTATACATTTGAACATGAGGAATAAAGTCTGTTCTGCATTAAATGAAATATGATAATCCTGGCCATATTTCTTGACCTGTAATTCTAATTGGGTTCAACTGAATTTACTCCTAGGTATCTGTAGGCATTGTAGCCTAAACATTACAAATAAAGATGTTTTATTTTCAGTCTTTAAAATGTTGGGTGGAAGTTTTTAATTATAAACTGTTTTCCAACATGTATGTTTCCATCACCATATATAAAACAATTTGTACTTGCAATGCATGTGGCATTGCTCCAGAAATGGATTGGGGAGGGAGTGCTGTACTATCTAAAAGTGATAATTGGAATCCCTGTTTTGTTTATTGCTAACTGAAATTGACATTTTCTATTTTAAACTGCCCTCTTCAACTGAAGATTGAAAATTCTGTTTTTCAGTATAAAAACTGAATCACATACATGCTTAGATGGTATTATAAATACCATTTTAAATGTATGCAGCAAGCCTTTGCAGATGTATCTAAAATTATATTAGCATACATCACACTTCCCAAGACCATCAAAAAGATAATTATTTTGAATTAATGCTGTATTGATTCGATAACTATTGCTTTCATGACTTTGAGCAAATAAAAGTTCTTCACATGATGTATTCCAGATTGTTATATTGTAGGGAAATAAAAGTAAAAATAGAATGGTGTTTCTATTTCCCACCAGGCAGCAAACCTGAAAAGAAATTGGAATACTTCAATTTCTTGTTACTTGTTAATGTCTTTTAATGTTTGGGCTTAACTGTACAGATGTATTGGTGAACACTGCTAAGGTGCCCTTTTACCCTCCTAGCACAGCGGTGTAGGTAACGCTCGGCAGCTCTGTACAGACTGACAGGTGTGATGGCGAGCTAAGATGATCTAATTGAAGGACTCCCTATTCCGTTATATAGTGGGCAACATTCCCCTTGCAGCTCCCAGGCTCGTATAACGGTTGCAGTCTTCTATCCCTTCACCCAGGTGGGCAAGCGGAGAGGGGGCAGCAAGCTAGCCCTGAAGACAGGAGTGGTAGCCAAGAAACAAAAGACAGAGGAGGAGGTAAGCTGGGACACATCAGGGATAATAAACTGAGAGATGAAAGGCAGCATGGACCTTCCTTAAAGTTTCAATGAACAAAGTAGCACTGTCATTTTCATTTCAGCATTCTAGAAAGTGAAGCTGAGCTCTCGTACCTTCATGCTACTCTAGTTTAAAATTGACACTGGGATCTGTCCTTATGGGCTTGGGAAAATAGTGAATTGTTTCTTGTTCATTTGTAATAAGAACGTTTTTATTCATTTCCTAAATCTGCTTTGAGATTTTTGTGTCTATTTTTGGTGTGTAAAATGAATTTAGCTCCAAAAAGATCAGAGCAGCAATGTATATCCTACTGGTCCTAACTGCACCTTATGTAGCAGATTAGAATGAGACAGGGTAATCGAAAGTCCATGCAGTGGCTGACATCTCCAATAAAATTACAAACTCTGTGTTTCAATTGAATGGCTTTCCTAGATTTATATGTAGGCTGATGATGTTCATGAGAACTGGTACCCTATGTTTTTTAAAAGATTGTTTAAATGTGTATTCTGTAACTGGTTCCCTTTTTTTTCCTGTTGTAGGTTTTGACAAATAAAGGAGATGCATGGGCGAAATATATGGCTGAAGTGAAAAAGTACAAAGCCCACCAGTGCAGTGATGATGATAAAACCCGGCCTTTAGTGAAATAACTTTTATCTCCAGCCTGGACTTTCTGTGATGTACATAATTATTTAAAATATCAAAGGAGTAGTGCTGCCCCACAAGACTGAATGCTGCCATGGCAGCAGGAGACTTGCCATACTTTTATATTTGAAAACTTAAGAGCCTCCTTCACTGATTCATTTATTGTTTTCCCCTTCTTCTGAGAGCTAAGAACTTTGACTTAGTTGCCAGATTTTTAATTTGTAACACCCTTTCTAAATAGTGGAATTGGTCTGACATTTCTTCCCCCAAATCATCAGGCAACATCCCTTTGCTGATAAACCTTCAGCATTGAGCCTTTGCTTAACATTTTCTGTAACCCTGAACTTTCTACTATAGGATGTGCTAAGAAGCTCTCTTTATCAAATTCAGTACCTCTTACTGCTGAAGGTAAATTTAAAATATGGTTGCAAGTAGTAAGTACTGCAGTCTGTAATAATTCCAGAGCTTGAAGTAATCCCTCTCTTCACTATGAAAGACAAATGAATCTGGATTTCTTGATATGTTTAATGTCTGACTGTTCTGTAGTTGCATTTTTGCCTGTGTTGTTCTCTCCCTTACTCCAATTTCACTGCATATTGCAGTGAATTTTGGAATTTTGTATTTAATTCCAGCTGCTGCTTAAGCTTTTTCCTAGCCTTTTCCTATGCATGCTCCAATCTAATACTAGGGGGTATCTTGTGCCTGTCTACTATCTAAGAAGCAAAACACTTGGTCTGTTTTTGTACCAAGTATTACATATTTGAGAAAATCTCTAAAATTACCTTAGGTGCTCTCTGCAATGAATTCTAGATAATATAATTTTAACCTTTGACTGCTCCTGTGCCCCATTCCTAGATGTTATGAGCTGAGGTCCTTGGCTCTGAAAGCAAAAGCTTAGATCTGTAGCCATTGGATTGATAATGGGTTTTTGTATGCATGGGACCTCTGCTCTTTCATCACTTGTTTACGTATGCTGAGTTGGATTTTTTTATATACTTTGCATAAAATATTGTTGAAATGGAAAGCACCTGACGTGCATTTGGGACACTGAAACTGGGCAGGGCAATTTCATATAAGGGCTTCTGGTACAATCCCAGCAATCAGTTTCAAGTCAGGAAACACTGATGAGATCTTCTGTTTTCTTGCTGGCATAGAGAAGCTATTTTTGGCGGTGGTGGGATTGGGTTTCACTTCTAAATGTTATCCAGTTTGTGCCATTTTCTCTTAATAGATTGGGCTGGTTTTTGAGCTGCACTATTAATGCAATATTCACAAAGATGGATTTGTACTCTGGAGAAAGAAAAACTGAGGTTTGATCTCACTGTTTGGGTCTGTTTTTTCTTCTTCAATCATCACTGTTCATCACTGGACCAGATCTATTAAATAAATTTATGCCATGAAAAGGCCATTGGTTTCCACATTCAGTGTATCTTAGGCCTTTGTGTAATGCCTTTGTAGAACAATGCTTTCTTTATATCAGAGTTCTTTAAGCATTTTTGCTGGAATTTCACATAAAACATCTAAGTATTCTTTAGTGTAACTAAAAACCCTCATTACATAACAGGGTTTACATGCACAATAAGCATGCAGGAACTATTTCTGAATATGGTAAGGAAGTGATTAGACAAAACAAAAATTTTGTTTTTTGCCTCTCATAATATCATGAGAGATTGCTGTTTAAAACACCAGGGAAAAAAATAAAGGTTTGCTATTTTATTTTCAGCCTCCAGTAAAGTGATGCCAATTTTCTTCTTTGTTATACACTCGATCAGGCTTGCGACTTTATTGCTTTTGACCTCCACAGCCCAGATTAGAGTACTAACAAGCATCCTTAATACAGTCATATTTTTAAATAATAGAATTTTGTTGTGGATATTTGTTGGTATGTTTCCCATATATATTTTTTCTAGATATTATTTAAACATGCAAAGTCATTAAAACTGTTTACTGAAGGTATAACTATAGCATCAAGATTTTCCTTTGCTTATGTGGTAATAATTCTTTAAATAATAATTCTTTAAATACAAGTGATACTGATCAATAGTTATCAGAAGGTTGAAAGCTAAATGAAGAGTTGTTCTGAACTTAAAATGATTAGAATTGTTTTCCATAAATATGCATTGTAAAGTTAGAGAAAATTGATTAATTTTCTTATTGTATTTGTCCAGCCAAGAAGTTTATTTCTAAACTCTCATGGTTTGCATATGCATAGACAGTACTAGGTTCATGCATTGTGCTAAGCCTGAATGAGACAAGCCATGTTAAAGCTTACCATATTGCATAAACAGTTATAATTACATAATGCGAAAAATGGCACTTCTTCTATAAACTAGTTAAATGTTGTATTTTGCTTTTAGTTACAATGAAAAAACCAAGATTCATTTGCCTTTTTTCTCAGTTATATTTACTATATTTTTGAAAAAATTAGCAGTTAATGGAACAGGTAAAAACCATAGTAAGTGGAACATGAAAACAGAAGTTCTTTCACTATTGCATGTACTATGTATTTTGAAATATATCTTTTACTAAATAATGGTCACCGCTGTTCATAAATAACTTCATTTCCACTGCCCAAGTTATTTTCCTATCAAAGTTACAATTTTGGGTTATATTACTAGGTTTAATCAGTCATTTAAACCACATGGAACTGACCCTCTGTTCTGTGGATTTGATCCTTTTGTGAGTTAAATAGAGCAATTACCTTACCAAGTGATTCTTTGGGATGGAGAAAAAGGTTGTAATTGGTGCCACTTCTCCTTAAGCGATAGTCCCTTAAAGTAGACCCCTGTCTTCTGTAAAGAAAAAACTTCTGTTTTTTCCTCCCCCTTTTTCTTTTTGATTTTCCAAACCAGTGAGGGGAGGAGCTTTAGATATCCTTACATGCAGCACTGGAGATAGTGATCCCATGTCTTTAAAGGAGCTATGCCGTTTTTTAAGTCATTTATATATCGCTCCAATGTTCTGAGTGGCTTCAGATAATTCATAGATGAAGGGAAATGTTTGGCACAATATTGTACCCACTAGGAGACTGTGCTTGGCCTGAAAGATATATGCCATGTGTTATTTTCCTCAGGATTATGATTTACTAAACACCAGTGTTGATGGTCTGCATGAAGCAATCCTAATATTTCCCGTATCTCTAAACAGTAATGAGATATTAATATGCAGTGGAGCATGCTAGCTATACTAGTAACTTAAATAGCAAGCTCCATCTTTACTTCTGCCACTTTTTTTGTGGTGAACCTCAAAATGAAGATACAGGCGATACCAAGGAATGAGATAACACAGGGCAAGGACTTTCAGGCAAAGAAACATACTTTAAAATGGGTCCCCTTAGTCTGCAGACTGCTACCAGTTTGTGGGTTGGGCCATGCAAGCAGTGGGTAAGTTGTGTGCGAAACCATCTCTTCCCCCCCCTCCCCTTTTGCTGGTCCGCAGAGTTGGAAAGGTTGGAGACTGCTGGTTTAAAATGTGGATCCTATTCACTTCAATCATAGAAATGACTGAAACCTTATCTCTTCTCCCTCTGAGCAGATGAAGAGGAATCCACCAAGTGCTGACATCTAATGGGACCTGTCCTTTCAAAGCACTGTTATTTGAAAGCATAAACTACATAAGCCTCAACAGCAATGGCACTTTCATTTGAAAAGATGAGAAGAAAGTAGTTATTGTGATCTTTCACTGTTTGCTTCGTGGGGCTGGGGGTCACGGCCGTGTGAAGGAGAAAACAAAAGGGAAGGATAAGGTATTGTTGACACAAAGCCCCTTAGTACCATCATCCAAATTATAATTAATAATTCTTGCCTTAAACAGATTGATTACTAGACTTGCTCCTATTGGTTCTTTTAATTTTCTGTATTGTCTTATGGCCAAATCGTTGTTTGACACATTGAGCTGTTTCTTCCCTGCCAGTTTTGGAATTACAAATTAAAGATTATTTGTAGCATGGCTTAGAAAGTAGATATGACTTCATTCCCAAGTCCAATGTGACTTTCTTGTTGCTGAATTACAATTTCCAAGATTCCTTACAATACTGTAGGTCTGCTGGGAGTTCCATTCAGAAACTTCAGAAGGGCCATACAATACCAAGATCAGATCCTACTACTAGATAGAATCGTGCTTGATTGCAACAATGACAACTAATTTCTAACTCTATTAAAGGTAAAAGAAAAAGCAGAATCAATGATAAATTGATTCAGAGTACCCCAGTCTACTCACTTTCATTAATAGAAAAGTTTTCTACAGTCATCTTGGCCAATGTATGTACTTTAAAAGGCACTGCTTACAATCTATTTATTTTCCATTTCAATGCAATGTACATCCATTTTTTTTTTTAATTTTTCAAGCACTAGATCTTTGTTATGGATGATACATAATCAGAAAAGCACTTTCACATTTCTGTACTTGCAAGGCAATAAACAATATGATTTAGGAAAGCCTTTTCACATGTTGGCTTTGCTGCATCATAGTAACAGCCTACCTTAACAGGTTCTCATGGGACAAAATCTTCTTTTAAGACAAATAGTAGATTGCCTACAAATAAACATTTCTTCACTCTTCAGAATATATGGATGCTTTAACTCACAACCAGCATCTAAAAGGATCTTACCATACTGAATCGTAAACATTCCATAAAAATATTTCTCACTTTAAACAAGATCAATATATCAGTATCAACACTTTTTCCATATAGTAGAAAGGCAGAAATTTCACATTGTGACAAATAATCTGCACTTATCCCATCCCTGCTCCTTCCAGTGAACTTCACCCAAATGAAGATTGAGTGAAACAAACTATTGCTTTCAAAATCAGTTACATCCATGTGACTTTCCTCTAGTCTGGTGAATAAGCATTAGGTGGAGAATCTGCTTGCCCTACAGGGGTTTGAAAAGAGGCACCATACACTTAGATAAAACTTATTTGATGTGCAAGGAAAAAGAGCAAGGAAATGGTATCCTTTTCTCCTAACTAAAACAAAAATACTTTAAAATAAGCACTTCCAAAAGCAAAAAGAACAGGTTCAGTCTCCTTCCCTAGCAAATGTTATAGCTTCAAGCTACCCTAGGTAGGTAGCTAACTAGCTTCTAAGGCTTGCTTTCTGCATTGCGTACTTGTGCTGATAGATGAATTTTCAATAATGGCTTGAACATAAAATGCCTGGTTTTTTTTCCTATATTAAATTCTTTTTCCCCATGAACTGACCACAGCTGGTATAATAGCCTTAGAATTTCTCTTAATTTGTAAAATCATAAGAGATCTTCAGCATCAGCTTTAAACAGCTTTCTCTTTCATTAACAAGTTAGAATTCCACTACAGTTTCCCACGACTGTACTCAGTAGCTTAACAGGGACTTACAAAAGTATGAGGGTAGATAATTGGGTCAAAGAATAATCTTGATTTTCTACAAAACTTAAATTGTGAGTAGAGCGAAAGGAAAGTTTTAGTTCTGCCATTCCCTGTTTCCTTCCAACCCTTCCCCTCCCATACACTGGATGCAACACTCAAAATATGGCACAAATCATCCTTTAGTACAGCCAGCATGGCTGCATGTGTCCGTAGGGGCTGGGACCGGTTTCTTTGGTGTACCCCAGAATTGTGCAAATAATGTCCCACATCCCAGGCCCCCTATATATCCACAGCCTGGAAGCATGAACAAGAGCAGGGCTCAAAGCCACCTCAGTTAGTCTCGTAGGAGGAGAGCAGAGCAGCATCAACTGGCTCCATGCAAGAAGGACATGTGAATGATCGCATCAGCCAGTCATCAATGCAGTTTACATGGTAGATGTGTAGACAAGGCAGGAATCGGATGGGATCTCCATATACGAAATCCAGCATACAGATTACACACCTGGAGAAGTAAAAAGAGAAACGGAATGCTAATACAAAAGGTTGCAAGATGGTTACCAGGCCAGTTTGCTTTTATTTCCTACCCAGTTTGCTGCTTGGTAAATTTCAACACAACTGCAAAAGACTAGG
>JANHFR010007097.1:266727-280530 GCA_032468015.1 Mimophis mahfalensis | reverse complement strand
TGTTTCATATGGGTTCATTGAAAAGAAATTATCTTCTATTTCTGCATTGGTTTATTTTTTAATCTGCATAAGAAGTTGCATTATATTTTATAATGTCTATTTTCTTACAAAATATGCATTTCCAAACAATTAGTCCTTAACATGCTTTACATATTTGGTGGGGGCTCTCTTTGGACTGAAAAATCAAATCAGATCAAATCTAAAGAATAACTGAATTATTTGTGGCCTGGAAAAATAGTTCTGGTAGTGTTGTGACTGAGGAGCAAAACAAAACAGAACCAAAAAATAATCACGTCATTGTAGATTCGATCAGTGGAAGCAAAATTAATTCTGTCCACTTTCATTTTTAAATATTTGACTGAAAAATAAAGCAGGAATGAGACCCTGGATGCCACAAAGTTTTAGCTATAAACCAACTTTTGGATTATTTCATCAGCTTTAGGGTAGCTTCAGATAAAGATGATGAAATATGGTGAAGGCCATCTCATAGCTTTTTCACATATTGTTTCCATATCACTGTGTACAGATAAGATCCTTCACTGCATACTGCCTGGCTTTATCAGATTCATAGACCATTATTTTGGAGAGTTGCTTATACCAAAAATTTTGCATTGGCCCAAATGTTTTGGGACTTTAGACTTTACATATAACGAAGTAAAATAAGGAATTTCCCCCCCAATTTGTTATATTCTCGTATCATTTTTAGACTTAAACCTCTTGGACTTTTCTTTCAGATCCATGTTCCTACAGATCCACCAAAGGTCATCTGCTCACAGACCCACAGCTATGTGCTAAATGGGGTAAGGACAACAGGATGGATATGCTGATAGATAATATTCTAGGAAAGGGGTGCTGCAGCTGTAAAGGGAATGAATCCATTCACTATTGCCATCACTGTGTGGGGTCAAATGGAATTTTATTGTGGGCTTATTGCAGTTAGCGCTGCTTATCATCAGTTTTTGTTTGTTTGTTCTGCAGGTCTGTGCTGAAGGAAATATGGCAGTAGCTGCCTCGGGTGGTTTATCCTTGGAGGTTTGGAAACTCAGTATTTGATGATAAGCCACATAGTGATCCATGCTCTCAAGTTCAGGATCATCAAGTACAATGTATTGGATTATTTCCTCGTAGGTTCCAGACACTTGGTGTCTGCTGAATTGTTGTTGTTGTTTTTTAATATGTTCTTTGGGGCTGAATAATCAAATGTTGAAACCTCAGCCTTGCTTGTCCCAGTAGGGGTAACACAGAGGCTTGTATGGAGGCTATCTGATTTACACTTGAACCTTAACCTAGCCAGTTCTTGCTGGCCACCTCTCCCATTTCACCTTGTGTGATTGAAACACATATTTGTGTATACTCTTTCTGGCCCCTTCAAAGTCGGTCCCATTCAACATATAGGATCAGTATTTTCTCTATGGCTTGATGTCCAAGAACATACTGGCTTACCAGGTAAATCAGCACAGGTCTAAGCATGAAAAGGTGAATTATGGGCAGAGGGGAGGGTGATGATTAGAGAGACTACCCAGCTAACAGGGCCTGGTGAGTGTTTACATTTAATTAAAATATTCTGCCATAACAGCAGATCAAGAGTTATGTTGCCCTTTTCCTCCCTTGTGGTAAGCAAAGCATGTCATAAAGCATGATTTTTTTAAAAAGGGATTTGGTTTAGAATTAAGAAATGGAACCCACTAAATAAGATTATATAGCAAACTTTGACTGTACAATCATTTTCTCAATTTTGTCATTATTAAATTATAACAAAAACAAATTTTGAACAAGATGAACTGTTTCTTCAATGACATATGGTTCACATTTTGTGCTCAGTCATATGGCTTGGTTGATTTTGTTTTATTATGTATGAACCATATCACAGTATTTTATAAAGTATGGTTTGTACTCTAGCTTTATTGAATTAGCCTTGAGGCTTGTTCAGTATATCATGATTAAAGTAAACCACGCGTTAGCACAGTGGTTCTCAACCTTCCTAATGCCGCGACCCTTTAATACAGTTCCTCATGTTGTGGTGACCCCCAACCATAAAATTATTTTCACATACACCTGTATTTGTATTGAAATATGCGTTTTCCGATGGTCTTAGGCGACCCCTGGAAAAGGGCCGTTCGACCCCCAAAAGGGTCCCGACCCACAGGTTGAGAACCACTGCGTTAGCATAATGTGAAAATCCAGATTATAGACTGGAATGCAACACAAAATGTCAATTGTTGTATTATCATTTATGTTTTATTTATTTATTTGTCAGTCCTTTGTCATTTTATAAGCAAAAATCTAAGGACTGGTTAAATTTGAATGCATTTGGATATATGTACATAAACTTGCTTTTGAATTATCCAGCAAAAGCAAATTGATAAGCTAGAATCCTTCTATCTTATTCTTGTTATGTTTGAATTAGAAACGTTACTTGCTCTGAGCAGAAATAGAGTAACAAAAATTAAAAAACAATAATATATAATTCCATAACAATGCATTTTTGCTTATCAGCATCTTAGACACTAGTTTATACTTTTAGTTTATACTTTTTTCATCAAAACCCAAAACCTATTTTCCAGTTTGTTGATTTTTTTGAAGCAGGATACCCTATTAGAATGTATAGTCAGGAAACAATTCAAAAGGCTTATTCCTTCAATAATATGTATAGGATATGATATGATCAGCATTATTTATAAGGCCAAAGCTGGAGTTATTATTGAGTAAATGGGTTGAAAAGCACACTATCTGAATCTCACCTTCTACAAGAACCACCTGGAATTGGTGTGTAATAATAGGCATCCCTCCTCACCTCATATGCATAATATCAGTTTGGGGTCAGGCAGCACAAAAACTGAAGCAAATAATAAAAATGATAAAGACCAGACTGCTCTAGAATTCAACCCAGACTTTAATAGTTTGTCTATGACATTTAACCACTTCTTGATTTCTGAGTGAGGAATGGTAAATTGTCACATCTCCAGGTGTAGACAATGACTGCAGCAAAGACTGAAGGACTGGCAAGTAGGCTAGTTCCAAGAAACCTCTCTGGATGAGGAGAGGACAGAAAGTCACCCACTTTTGCCCCAAACTATTACTCCTTGTCAGGACACTGCAGGAGAACGGTTTCCTATCAGTCTGAGAACTGGGAGGCAAAGGGAATTACCACACTCTCAATTGCAGTGTATGAGGGCACTGAGTTTGCTAATCTTACTACTGTTCACTTTTGGAAATCTCCGATTTAATCATATTAAGAATGTTAGAGATCTTCAAAACAAGTTTGAAAAGCCACTTAGTAAGTTTACCTTTGTTCCTGAACAAATGAAAAAGTAACTGCAAGTTTAAGAAATAGAAACAAATGGCAAAAGCTAAATAAGAATTTAATTTAAGAAAGATACAAATGCCAAAACCATGTCTGATTTAGTTTGACTATGTCATGGATGCAAAGTCACTAGAGAAGGCAATGAAGCTAGGAATGGTTGGTGGAACAAGAAGGGCAAGCAACACGCTAGTCTGATAACATTAAACCTGATACAAAGTTGAATATCCAACAAATGAAAGAAGCTGTGCTTGACAGGATAGCATGGAGATCACTATTTTATAAAGTTGCCAAGAGTCAGAAAAAACTACTGGTAAATGGTTAAGGCAACAGCAACAAATGCCAAAAAAGGCAAGAAATATTTGGAACTACAGGACTTTGGCTAAAAGATTTTTGGAAAATTAAATTAATAAATAATTCCTTCATGGGAATACTGTTTTATTTAGTTTATCCAAATAACGGAGATATAAGTCTTTATGAGTTCAGAAGTTATACACTAGAAGGCAGGAAAATAAAAAAAAAGACTGCTTCTAGTTTTTGAATTGGAGAGTAAGCATTGGATTGGAGAAAATTACAGATAATGCTCTGAAATGTGAATCATTTGCAGATACTTGAAGAATGGGGACTATGGTAGCTGCAATGTCAGAAATGTTTGCTTCTGTTGATGTATAATTTAGAAGAGAAGAAAGGAAAGATGTAAAGAAAATATTTTGAAAGATCTACATGATGAAGACCTGAAAAAGCATAGGCAAATTTACTAGAAAATAAATACAAGATAGAGACAACAGTGAATACGAAAATACAAATGACAAGCCAAGATAATGTCCTGCATAACAACTTGATGAATTAACAAAAGAGGTTTGTTAAAGCTTTGAAGCAACTTTAGAGATGGAAAAGGAAGATCAAAATCTAAAACAGCATTTGAATGAATCAAAATCTACCACTGTTAGAATTAAAAGCCAATTTGTTTTACCAGGATTAAATCAAGATAATTTGGTAAATTTCTGTAGCCCTTTATGGACTTTTTGATGACAACTGGACTGAAAAGTTAATGATTTATGGATTTGCAAATGGATGAGCTGTGGAAAAAGATATATACATGCAAAGGGGAAGAACTATTAAGCTTGTATTTGTGATAAAGATTAGTCACTTCTTTAACGTTTTTAAATTTTTCTCTTTTATTTCTTCTTTGTGCTCTTTCTCTTTTCATTTTCTCTGTCCCTTCTGAATTTGGTTTGTATTTATTTTTAAAACTGCACAAAATTATTTTTAAAAATTAATTACTCTATCAATAAGATTTGCGAGGGAAGGGAATGTCTGTGAAATATATGTTAGATCCAAAGATAATGTTAATTTGAGGCATTGTATTACTTCTTAAAATATAATCTTTAAAATAATATTTGCAGAAAACCTCGGCTATGTTCATAAGCACATAGAATTTGCCCAAATCACTGAAAAACTACAAAATGGGAAGATGGGTAGGGTAGAACTGGTAAGGTAGTTCTAGACAGTAAACAACAAACATTCCCTAAATTGGCAGAATCTAATAATTTCTTGAAAGGGATCTGGCTGAAAGTGTACTGAATGTTTAATATGTTTAATTGACAAGAAGTAACATTTCTTAATTCATTTGCCATCTAAAATTTCTGCCCCAATACGAGTAAAAAAATTCTTGTTCCATCCCCATCACTTCCTAGATTTAAGATTTTATCATTGTCTGCAATTCACTGTTTTGGTCAAATTTAATCCAGACTTTAAACATGCTGTGGTTTAAAAATCAGATGAGGTTACATTCATGCACTAAATTTCATGTTACTAATCCCTTTATTTAAGCAGCAGTATGAAATAATGGAATGCTCAGGGGAAAATAATAATGGGACAATACAGTTCACATGTATTGTTCCCCTGAATATAGTGGATACTCAGTTATGATAATAAACCATCTCTGACCTGGCAAATTTTTGATATCTTCATCTTAAAATGTGTATTGCTATTTAGAAAACATTTAATAGAAAATGTTTTCTATTAAATGCAGAAAGCATAATATAAAACCAAGGAAGATATGCTCGAACTTGGAATGCAAGTTTTCCATAAGGAAGCTTTTTAAAAAAAACCTAAAAGGAAAATTAGAGACTTAATGGTATTATCACATTTGGCTTAATCCAAACAACATTGTGACAAGCAAATAGCTAATTTGGAGAACTGTAATGAGAACAGGAGAAGTACATTACATTACTCCTAGGATTGGAGAAAGAAAACCCATTCTTCGTGGACAAATGGGTGCATATTAAAATCCGTCAAGTAAATCAGATATGAAATAGATGAACTAAGATGATTTTATTGTAAGGCTACATTTACAGAATCTTGCAAGTCTGAAAGTACAAACTTCCTGCCACTACTTTTAACTGGTTGATCCATTCTGGTGGGTCCTTCCTAAATTTCTTTCTCTGACTGTTAAGACATTCTTGTCTAATTGTTTCCTAGGCAGCCTCTTTCCTCAAGGTCATCTGCCCATTCCATTTACAAAATCCACCACTGCCTTGAATAAAGAATCTTAAAAACCTCACAGTCGTCTTTCATTCTGAGCTTTTATAATTCAAGTAACTCAAAAGTTTGATTGTCTAGAACAGTTAGGACTACAAGTTTATACTACATCTCAAGAAACTTTGGTAAAATCTTCAGTGAATTATTAGGTCTAGTGTGGAGTGTTAGATGATGCCAACTTTGCATAATTGTTCCAATTGTTCTTATTACAAATAGGATATATCTGAGAGAAGAAACACAATCTTGGTAAGCCGCAGAATATATCTGGGAGAAAAATAAAGCAACTAATGATTTCTAGTGATGTGGCTTGTTAAGTATACCCCTCTCTCTCTTGCTTATTAATAGTAATAGGTCTGTCTGGAAGAAGAAAAAATGAATGGTATGTTTATCCTTGTTTCTTTGGTGCGACAATCTTGTTTTTCCTGGTCATTGTTCTGCCTTTTTCCATAATTGTAACAATTTTTTTAAAAAAGAACAATAAGAACTTAAAGGAAAGGAAAGGAAATAAATAAAAGTGCAAAACTAAAAAACTAAAAAGATTTCCTTTCAGAAAAAAACTTTCCACTATCATCATAATTATATTTCATAATCTCTTCACCTTCTCTTAATTAATAAGTATCAAATTCTTCGTCCCATAACACCCCAAGCAAATCAAATAAGTAACATCTCTTTATTCAATTATTAGAAAAAAGTTCAGAGCTCTAAAATATTAACATATATATAAAACTTAACTTTCCGTATCTCATCTCCTATCTTGTTTTTTTTCCATCTACTATCTTGCAAGCAAAATCCCATTTAAAAGGTATAAAAAGATCTCAATATCCTAGCGTAAATAAACAAAGCCTAAAGTTTAATATTACAACAAGAAGGCATTTATTTTTTAAGACAAACTCCAATATTTCTCCCATTCCAAATGCCAACAATTCCAGAGAGAACCAGCCCAAAATAGCAATATATCCATTCAAATAAACATTCCATATCTCAGTTCTAATCTATTAACAAAATAAAGTATTGCCAGCATGTTAACGTAAACAATTAAACATAATAAAAAGAGATTTTCCTTTAAAAAATAAATTTACATATTAGATACAAAGTGTTTAAATGTTAATTTAGGATACATAAAATGGCTATAAAGTTAATGGTTTAAACACTATATAAGCTAATCTAGTATATCACATTTTTCTAGTCCTCAGTACATACAAACAGAACCACCCAAAATGACAGCATGGCCCATTTTAACCATGGTCAATAGTTGTTGATCCTTACTACAAAGTTCTTCAATACTTTCAAGCAGTGTCTTGTAAATCCAGCAATAAACAAACAAACAAACAAACAAACAGTGTGTGTATATGTGTAAATACACATATGAATGACTTTTTTCCCCTTCATAATTTTTAAAACTTCCCACAATTTTCTCTTTATATCTAGTGGCAATTTTTTATTTGGAGTTTCACTCATATTGTTCTCAAGTGGAGTTTGTTGCATATCTAGATGTATTTTTTGCAAAATCATAGGGTGGGTGACTTTGGGCCAGTCAGTCTCACTCTCAGGCCAACTCACCTCAGATCGTTGTTTTGGGGGAAAGAGACAGGAGGAGGAGTATTAGACATATTCCATCATCTTGAGTTAAAACAATAAAGTTTTTAAAATATTAAAATAAAATAAATATCTAGTTCTGTAACATCTGGAGACAGCCTGTTCCTCCAAAGACCCAACATAGCTGACATAATTGATTCAAAGTCTCAGTGCAATTCCTGGTAGCGTTGCTCAAAGATATTCTTAAATGCCATAATAAATTATTTCTCATAAACATACATATCTTCTTTTAAAATAATGTTGAAATCTTCATATTCAAAATCCAATATTCCAACATTTTCTGGGCCCTTTAGTCCATTTAAAACTTACTGTAGCCAAAACATTGCCTTTTTTGTTGCTAAATTATTTAAAATTATAAAAATAAATTTCATTTTCTTATATTAGAGATTGAAGGCACACGCCAAATTTTTCCAGCCTTGTAACTTTGAAGACATCTAACTTCCTTGAATCAGTTAATGAGTAATTTTCAGAGATGGCTAGCAAGGGAAGTGTACATATTTAGTGCCTTTGAACCACTCCATTTGCAGCTACAGTACTTATGGTGAATTCCCCAGCCATCTGCCCATTTTATTTTTCCCCTTCAGAATCTGCTGTTTTGCCATCTCTTTGCAAGGAGCAACAATAAGTAGAAACAGCTTGAGTGATCTTATTCAGAGAGGATCATAAGAGCTGATCTACTAATCGATTCCTTATAAATGACCGCAAACATTGGTTCCAGTTTTTTGCTGAAGCGTCTTCAATGTGCCATCTTCCCCTGAATTCCTGTTCTGCCTTGGCAGCATTTTTCTCTCTCCCCAAAAGGAAAAGTATTTTGAGCCAACCAATCCAAGCAAATGTTAGGAAATAAACTTGGTATTTTTACCCATGAAGTCTTTGTTTGCTTCTTAATCCACATCTCACAATAACTCGTGTTTTCTTCGTGTAGATCTTTGAATAAGAAATGTATTGTTTCTGTCAAACCTTCATTCCTAGAAGGCTTATGAATATATGTAGGTAACTACCTGCATATTCTGCGATCCATCCTCAGCCAACAATTGTTCTAATGCTTGGGATCTTTAATTGCAATCAGCTGATTGCTGATATCAAAATCTTGAGTGGGGAAATGCTGGCACAGCAACAGGAGATAAATATTATGTTTCACCTTGGTTATCAGATGAAAGAACGTATCTTGATTAGGAAACTACGGTTTTGAACTGGCATCTTCTAAAAAACAAATGCATTGCTTTCCTTTCTCTTAATACTCTAACAAATCAAGCATTTAGCACAGTTTAAAATTTATCTCTATAGCAAGATTTAGCACAGCATGACAGAATTGGTTCTGGAATCCTAATGCTCTGGACTCAAGTTTACCAACAATCTAAAATCATTGCTACCTGGTGTAGAATGACAACTGTAATTTTTCCATAAGTATTATTCAGGGTTAGCTGAACCATTTTTCACAATGGAGGTACAAAATGCTACAAAAATTTCTCTGGGCAGGTCCTTGGTGTTCTCTGACCCTGTTTTCTTGCAGATGTTTCATTACCTAACCTAGATAACATTGTCAGGGCTAGAATTTCTATTTCAAGGTTGAAATGAATTTATAATAAATAGCAATTTTTTGCCCTGTCCTAACAGATATGGCTGCATGGGCCGAGAAATTCTGGGAGTTGAAGTCCACAGGACTAAAAGTTGCAAAGATTGGATGCTCCTGTTCTAATCTAAAACCATCACCTTTTTAATCTTTGCTTCTACTCAGTTGCCTTCATCTCTTCAATGATCTTGGATTCTTCTGAATGCTTTTAGCATGTACATATCAAGATAACTGCCTGGAAAAAGCATTTACTGGGGGTGTAAACAGAAGATCTATATCCTCATGATTAACTATCCTTTTCCTTTGTTGTTTTCTTGCTCTTGATTACTTCATCTGTCTGGCGTTAAATGAAGAGTCAAGTTAAAGATCTGAATTAGGTGTGGTTGCCTACTGTCTACAAAATCTTAAGACTGATATCAGTTTTCATGTTACAGGTGTCAACTCACAAAGCAACTTGAGAGCAGCCTGCTCTCAAGTTGCCATAGGCAAGGGGGATTGGCATCAGGCGGGATTGGCATCAGGGGGATTGGCATCAGGACTCTTGGTCAAGTTGACTTCAAAAGGCCCATTGCTCCTCAGTGCACTTGCCACTAGCTTATATTATGTGAGCCATAGTGCAGCACTAGTGGGCCAAAGCACGGAGATAACCTGAATTCAGTCCTTCCAGATGATACTGATCACTAGTTACATCACTGTTCTGTGCCATTTTCTTGACATGAGGAACTGAAAGCATTGATTTCACCCAACTTCTTTGTTTAATCTGACTACTGAGACACCAAAACAACTGCATAGAAGTTCTGCCACCATGACTATGCAGTGGAGGGGATAATTTCAAATTAATTGAATGTCTGGTGTCCCTGCCACACCTACTGCTATCTTGTATTCCAACTAATCCTTTGTGTATCAGGCACTAACTCAGCAATGGATAGATTTGGTTTCCAAACCTGTAAAGTCAGTTTAAACAATATGGGAGAAGAAATGATCCCACAGGATATGATGCAATGACTAAATTGCTCAGTTGAGAAAATCTGATTTCATGCCATCCATTTGTTTAGCTGTCTACTAGGATTCATAAGAACCAATCTGTGGCATTGACTGTAGAAATTATGAGCAACCCAGAGATGATTCCTTACATAACTAAGAAGCTTGTTTAAGCAAGTAACCATGGTTTAAAAATGTAAAGTTGGAAAAGATATTCCATATAGAAAAATTTCAAGGAACAGCTTTAGAGGGCATTAATATTTTCTACACAGTATCTGATTTTTATGAGAGCCAGTTTGGTGTAGTGATTAAGGTATCTGTCTAGAACGGAAGAGACTATGTTTTAGTCCTGTCGTAGACACAAAGACAGCTGAGTGACCTTGGACTAGTTACTTTCATTCACGCCTAGGAAAGAAGCAGTGGCAAACCTTGCAAAAAAAATGCAGGGATTTCTCCAGGCAGTCTTGGACATGAACAGAAAAATAAAATCTTATTTATGAAAGAAGACAGCTACAAAGTAGAATTTTCTTTCTCACCCAGAACCACAGTTGATGATTGCATTTTGTTCATCATTTTATCAGGAGTAAAGTGTATCTATACATTTTATTTAGTGTTAAGGTATCTAGATGTAGTAGTTTTGCAATGTTGATGCAATGCGTATTTTTGCACTTCGCAGGTTTATTCCTATTGGCTTTCCTCAACTGGTGCCTTTTGGATTAGCCATGCTATCTGGGGATGGTAACAGTTGTAAATCTAATGGATTTTAAAGGCATGAAATTAAGGAAGACTGAATGTCTTTTTTTAATACACACAATAACCAAAAGAGGAATACCTTACTGACCTTAAGTTGAGGGACTGGTTTCTTTAAAATCACTTTTTTCTAAGTACTTTTCGAGCAGCAGAGAGTGGCATGAATATGAGATCTGAACACCTCAATAAGAACACATCTGTTTTTTATAGTAATTTCATTTTTTTCTATAGAAAAGCATCTTGGATCCGAGCAAGAAAAGCAGAAAAACCCCAAATTCAATATTTTAATGCCGAGGTAACCTAGGGAAAGAGATCTGTCTTTTCAAAGGCACTTTGAATATGTAACAATAGTTTAAACGAATTAAGCATCTGAGTGGACTGCTGAAACATACTTTTAAATGCAAATAGCCACAGGAGGAGGCACCTAGTAACTTGATCATACCATTCTCTTCCATTTCTGGGATTCAGTCTGAATTCCACACTGACACACAGTATATAACCTTTTTAATTTTGAACTCATAATCATCCAATTTAAACAATACTATATTTCTTTCAAAGGAGGATGAGCTCCCTAGAAAAGTGCAAGTTAACATTTGAAGTTTCCTGGACAACAGGAGCCTTTTATAAACATTTTCTTCAAGATCCGTCATTAACAATCTGAAACATTAAGGCATTTTTTTCTATCCAGATACAAAATTAAAGAGACATGCATTTGACTAACCAAGCAGATGTGACCTACAAGGTCTGAGCACTTGTGAACATCAGCAATCAAAATATTTTTCTGGTCATTTTAAACAAGTAAAAATTTTAAAACAGAGTATGAAAGCAAATTTATATTTTCATTTTTTTTACAGTGAAAACGTCAATGTATTTGTTCAAGTAAAAAATCAGGGCTATGGTTTAAGCATCTGAGCCACAAAAACTTACAATAAAACAATGCCCACATACCATTTAAACTATTTCCTTCCAATCCAGAAACACCCAATTTAAAAAAAATAAACTTTTTTACTTGACTAAGGTTTGTAATACATACGCTGAATTTAAAAATACTGTCACCTAAAGCAATGAAACCTTTGAGCCCTGAGAGCTCATTCAGTCAGGCTGGCTCTACAGAAGAAGCAGAGTCCAAATTATGCTCCATCCTTCCTCCTGAAAGCAAAGTACATACAACTGTACTCAGAACTGTAAGAGAAATGCATCAGAGAGCGTCCATCATCCTGTATCTGCAGTCTCGCTCGGTGCAGTCACAAAGGCAATGCTACTCATGCAGGCACTCCTTCCTCAGCTGTGTAAGATTCTTCCCTCCAACACTGAACAAGACCCCCTGCGGCAGTGAGCAGGCAGGTTTCAACTGGGTGGAAGGACAGTGACTGGACAGCAGTATTGCACACTGGTAAGGCCAGAACAAGGGAGCCCTATGGGGGGGGAAAGGACAAAATGTAGGTACATGGGCAGAGCACAGATATTACCTACAAATATACTATTTGCACAACTGTCATCACCACATAAGCTGGTATGAGGAAAATCTGACTTCCCTGACTGCTTGTGACAATATCTTCTCATTAACCCACATGAGCTTAGAGAAGAAAATTGGACAAGGGATTAGGACAGATATACTACCAAGGCCAGTGATTTTATATGAATACTATTAAGAAGAAATTGTCCATATTTGATAATCTGAATTGAAAGAAATGCTACCTAACTCAAGAAGAGAAATAAACAGTGTTCACTTTTTACAAATATAAGCCAGGCACTTAGCTTAAACTTGCATAGAAATCCTTGACTCATGAACTTTAAATATAATACTTGGTCCGCTTATGTCAAATGTCATTTACCTCTTTAAGATTTAAAAACCTGCACTAATACTGCTACTGTCCTGATTATATTTTAAGTAGATCCATTTAAACCATTAAGACCAAATGACACAAACCAATAAAAACAACTATTTCTGTTCCCAATTTAGATGTCTGTCTCCTAGTGATCGTTAGTGGGTGCTGGGGCAAAAAGGGTGTGGCTTGCTTTGTTTCCAGAAAAAAACTGGCTTTTCCAACCAAGTAGAATTTTGGTTACACTCCAGTGATTGGCTGACTAAAAAGTCAAATGACTACCTCAAAGGAAAGCCCTTGATTTTCTCAGCCAATCCTGTTTACCTCAACCAGATCCCAGAAATAGACTTTTCCATCTTCTGAGCAGCTCCCAATATGTGTGTCTCTTTCACTCAGGCAGCAGTCCATCTTGTAAGTTACATTCTTGTGGCCGGTGTAGCTGGAGATACAATTGGGAGAAAAAGGAGTGTGTATAAAATACTTATGTGTATTTTAAAAAACTGCATCTTGCTCTTCAGCATGTACTCGTACTTCTGTACTGGGAATAGCTGGAGTCAACCTTAGTCTAACTGCTAAAGGAAGCATTACAGTTAACAGTGAAAAGTAGTGGCTTACTCTCCTAGTAGCTCGCCTGTATCCTTGTCCAGCAATCGCAGTGTAGAATCCAAGCTAGCAGCCAGTGTGCACTGCCCATCCTTGCTGAAACATACACAGGTAATGGGACCTATAATGAAAACATGGCAATGTTGGATGTTATTGCTTCATGCAGTCAATACAAGAGTCTATGTCCACAAAGAGGAAAAAACCTGTTCAAAAAGAAATAGGAAGGTACACTGGCTTGCAGGTATTATGCCAAGTACTGCTAATTATTGTCTAAGAGTATATGGATATATTGTGGAGAAAATTTATGAGCCAATGGTGACAATGATTATATGTATTGGTGATGCATAATCACCAAATGTAGATGCAAGCCCGAAGATACAATTGATGTCCTTGCAGACACATTTCACTTTGAAGCTGATAGAAATCTACCAAACAGTAGATGAAAAAAACATGAGTTATTTGTCAAGCACAAGACAAGTAAAGGCACCATATCCCACAACAAAGTGATATGTTCAATAATATGGTTCTCACTTCAGATTATTGGATATTATATACAGTGGTCCCTCTACTTACGAATTTAATCTGTTCCAAATGCACATTTGTAAGTCGAAAAATTTGTAAGTCGAAAA
>JANHFR010007097.1:205722-224211 GCA_032468015.1 Mimophis mahfalensis | reverse complement strand
AAGTCGAGGAAACAGCGGCTGTCATTCGGAAGTCGGGGAAACCGCGGCTAAAAGCGCCGGCAGTTTCCCCATTCAGAAGTCAAAATCTTCGCATGTCAAGTGCTTCGTAGGTCGAAGGATGACTGTAGTTTGATGTATTGTTGGTTAAGCCATCACGTTAAAAACTAGGGAACCTTAAAGTTCCAGTCCCGCCTTAGTTACAAAGCCAGATGGGTGACTTTGAACCAATCACTCTCTTCAGTCCTAGGAAGCAGTGGCAAACCACTTCCCAAAAACCTTGCCAAGAAAACTTCAGGGACCAGTTCAGGCAGTCACCGGAAGTCAAAAACTTGACTGGGAGGTCTGCACGTGTGAAATGGAACAAACAAAAGGCTAAAAAGCTATGATATGATTGTAGTTACTTACCAAGCACATCTAAATTATATTAAAGTAACCAAAATATCTTTACAATACCCAGGGTGTGTCACAATTCTTGAGCACCCCTAATATTTGGAAATTCAAAGTTGAAAAATTTGACACAGCCTTGTTGCGTGCACACACGCACTTATACACCATGCATCAAGTTTTGCAAAACTTTTACAAAATAAAAAGTGTGTAAGCAAGAAACGTTCCTGAAGATATACTTCTGGAGATTTTTCTCAGGATATTGGCAGAGCAGATAGCTTGAGGGCACCTTCCCATACCTTTTCAAAGAACCTTCCAGATAGGGGTTAGGGAAAAGCAGATGCTAACAACTGTTTCTTCATTCCCCATTTTACAGAGGGAGGCCTCCACTGGATTACTATGTCCATTTTAACTTTTGACCATAGAGTTTGAAGACTATAAAATCACTGGTTGGGTTAACTTTATTGCATAGAGTTACAAGGCTCAGAAATAGGATGCTCCAAGGCTTAAATTCATTATTAAATAAATCCAGTCTGTAGGTTTTGGCAAAGCTATCCCATAACATCTCAGAGTAATAATGAGCATAATGAAATAGTCAGGGACACAATTGTTACAAACTTTTTTTCTTTATTAACATTTCTGAATTCCTCTTTTTTTTTTTTAATCTTTACAGTAGTTAATGTGCAATTCTTGATACTCTCAGGTCACAGGGATGAGGAGTCACAAAATTTTTCTTGGCACTTATAACACAGAACAAATACTGGCATTATCTGGGGGGCAAAGGGGAAAGTTCAGAGGTAAAAGCGTGGGGTGCTGAGGGACCTGGGATGGGCTAAACGGGTGGGGAAAGGGAGGTTTTGCCATTGTTATTTTGTATTTTAAAGGATCGATTCTCCTCTCTGAAAGGATTTTACAAGGGGCAGGGAAGGGAGAGGTACTGATATATTGGAGTAGCTGCTTGCATTAACCCAAAGCGCCTGGAAGGGGAAGAAAAGAGTCCATGCTGCATCTGCACAGAGGTTACATAATCAGGCTTTGTTAGTGCTTTCCGTATTACATTTTTGTCCTTTTAAAAAAGATTGTTTGCTTTAGTTAAGGAAAAATAAAACGGCAATCAAATCTCTATTGCGGTTCTAGACCAGCATATAAATGTCAAAAGGAAAATAAAAGATGACAAAAATGGATACAACCAAAGTCAGGCCTCCCGTCCCTTCCGCAATCTGTTCTTTCCATTGTTAACAGAAAGCATATCCAAGATGCAAATAAGCCACTAGAAGAAATTTCTAAGTAGGTTGGAAAAAGACTCAACAAAGGGGAGTCCAGCTGAATCTTCTGAGATCCTCTGGGATTTAAATGTGGGCATCAGATTTTTCCTAAGTACGCCAAGTGGGTGAAGATATTTTCCGTTCCAGAAAGTAGGTGCTGAATGTCCTGGCTACAACCTTGGCTACCATCCCAGAGATGAGACAGCGAATGTAAATTGCAACAAAGTGGACCTCTGCCGATTACAGACTCCAGTCCCAAAGGCTCTTGGCCTGCCCAGACTTCAGAGCTCCTCTCCCCTGTAACCCGCAGTTTTAAAAACTGAGCTCTGTCAGCTCTGTCTTGGAAGACAGACCAGCTTACACCATTTGTAACAGCAACTCTCCTAAGGCAAGTCAAGCCTCCTGGTGAGAAAAGCAAGCAATGTACAACCGTTTTCCTTTTCTCTTAGAAGGTTCCAAAGGCCATCACACCTGCTGCCAATAAAATAAAAGTCCATCACATGTGAAACATGCATGGCAAGATGCTATTCAAATTGTCTTCCAGTGTAAACAGAATTACTAGCTTAAGTTCCACCAGAACTACTTGACCAGTTTATATGCAATTATCCTTGGCAATTCAAAGGCCCTGATGGACTCTGAAGTACATAAACAGGAAAGGAATAATGCATGCTCTTCTTCTTTTCACTTAAAATTAATGCCTTTCCTCAGTAGGTGCCACTAATATTGCACAATCCCCTCCCCGCATCAGAAAAACTGGTCTTTGCTCCTAGATTTAATGAAATCCCAAGGCTTACATGCAGTCTACACTTCTTTTGCTCTCTCAATCGCTGAATTCAAAGCGGATTTCAGAGTTCTCCCAAAATATAATGGTGAAAGTCAGTGCAAAATTTGTTGGTCAAAAGGAGTGAAAAGAGTTTGACCTACCATACATTTCATTTTGTCAAAACACTTTCCCAAAAGCGTCATCTTCCTAAAGCAGATTCTGCCTTAACTCCCATCTACCTTATCAGTCTGAAAGGCTGGGCCTACACCAATTTATTTATTTCATTTTCAAGGCTGCCCACCACAGTTGTCTAAAGACAGAGCCAAATTACTGCCTCCCGAGTCACATCTCGAGTGCACCTTGCCCAGAACTGTCTTTTCCAATTCAAAGTGGAAGGACCAAGGACTGCAAAATGTTTGTTTTACCAGTGAATGATGCACATGATGCTACAAAATATAATAACAGCTCTGTCTTGGATAAAAGTGAGAAGCACGCATTCTAGATAAATTCATCTGAACATTAAATTCTGGATGCCTCTGAATATGTATTAAAGTTATACTTGCCCTGCATTGACAGATGTATGGATGCAATTTTATTTCCAATTATGGATCGCTCTGACTTTGGAGGCTCCATAAACTTCTATGTTCTGTTGACAAGAGCCAATGTAATGGGGAAGGGGGCCTAGATCTAGGTCTCCTGTTCTTATTATGCCCCCAGAACTGGTTTCATCCCAGTGCAAGTTATTCTTAGTTTTCATAATCTAAATGTTACTTTCCCCTTGGAGCCATGACAGGTCAGCCATGGTCTAATAAACACTTTTCTTGTCCAAATCTTAACAACTCTTTCTTTTTGGCCTTTCCCAATACCTTTTTGGAGGCTGAGAAAAGTGGGAGGAAGCTACGGACACTAGAAACCTCTTGCAGAAGAAGGTATCCAATGAATATAAATAAAATTGTATTCTTCATAAATTTCATTTCTTCAGTGTAAAGATGGACATCTATGGTAAAAGCCCTGCCTCCTTTTCCTGCTTCTTAACTGATCAATCTGACCAGTTGCCTCATAGGAAACAGCTGCTTTCTGTCATTATTAGTAGCAAGAAGTCCATTGTCTACATAGAGATTACTGAGAAAAGCCAACTTTGTCAAAACTGAAAAATAATGTTGTTACTTACATCCAAGTAACTCTGCTCAGGTTTACTGAGAAGGGAATAATCGTGTGATACACATTTATGTTGTAGGAGTGCTTAGTTCACACTCAGCTGAATAAGTAATGATAACCTAAGAAATCTTTTCACATCCTGAGCAGTGGCTAGATTAGAGTTCAGTGGAGATTAGAGAAGACCAATCTAACATACTTTTTAAAGGAAACATTATTAAAGATTAGGGAGAATAAATTCTGTTCTGAGTCACACAGTGAATTACTGTTGTCATTTCAATCTTTCTTTGCTTTAAAAACCAATGTAGGGGGAAGCATTTTGGATGTTTCACTATTTTATAGTACTTTATCCACTGAAGACACCATGTTGTGGTAAAATTCTATTTACTGGTTTAACTACAAGTATCCCCAACTCAGCGTGGAGTTTAAAGAATAAGTCTTCCAATTTTAGTTTGGAGGTCAAGGTGGTAGAAAGAAGTATGAAAAGCTATGCATTTTTATGCAAAAAGTCTATGCTGTTATAATCTCTTAATTCCTCTGCATTTTCAAATCAAAAATGTTACATTATGTGGTTAGGGAAGGGAAAAAAACCTATCAGAAATACTGTGCCAAGGAGAACAGTAGGGGGAAAAAAAGGACAAAAGCATATAATTTTACGAGTGTACTGTGCAGCTGGATTGGAGCATACAAATCAGAGCTCAGGAATTGGAGTGGTACTAAGGGCAAAATCTAGGATTAATGCAGATTGAGGGAAAAGATGGCATGGTTTTTGTCTGGGGAAAAGTGTTTTAAGAGTTTACCAGTACCACAGCTGTTTTATCTTAAAAGTCTGTTCATTAGAATTGCATTCATGTTCATGAAAGAAGAGCTGGTAAATATATTTGGTCAGCCTCTATACTACATGCAACAACATGGGTGGCAGCTTGGGAGAGAGACAGACACAACCATCAGATGATAGCAGGAACTCATGGGCATGCAACTGTTCTATATTAGTTGTTCCTATAAAAACTGTGACCTGTATACATATCTCTATTCATACTGCAATATTCATCCCTATAATTCCATGTATGACTTAGAGAAGCACTGTGAGGCAGGTGGGCATTCTCCTCAACAATGCGCATGCATTATTCTTCATTATATACCCAGTTTTCTTTTTCTTGCAATCCAGCTAAATATGCAATGTTTGTCCAATGCTCATAATTCTTTCCATTGTTCAAACAAGGCCAGTTTTAGAAAGTGACTGCTAATTATTTTTTCTCCTAAAACCGTTTGAGAATTCAGGGGGAGACTATTACCGGTATTACAATTCTCCCTCACACACACATATACCAACCATACCAATAAAGTTTTGTATCGTTTACCTCCCTTTTAAACATCATCCATTACGTACTTTTTCTTTCAACGAGAACATGATTGAAGATTACTGTAGTGTAAGAAAATAATGAGCTATACCCCTATTTGGTTTCTAGAAAACGTTATTATGGTTTTTAAAAAGTTACCTTCTGTCTCTTCCATTTTTCAGGAAAAATACTAATCAGATGTGAAGTGAGTGGGGTTTGTTATATAACTGACCATAGTACCGTAGAAGCACTGGATAAATTGCACTCTGGGTAACAATTAAATCTTTCCTGCACAAAATAAACTAGTAGGAAAAGAGAAAAGAGGGCCTGGAAAAAAAGTGAAAGCAGTGAAGTGTGAATTGGAGTTAATGTTAATAATTAACTTTTGAGATCTTGGAAAAGCCATTTCTTTATAGTAAAGCAAATGCTCACGGTATCGCTGGGCAGGGCATGCAGTGGGATGCCACAAAGTTTGTGCACTTCGTCATGGATTTCTAAAAATTGCAGCACCTGAATTATAATTCTGGGAAAAACAGACAAAACAGAACTATCTGTAAATTCACAAAAACTATAAATTTCTGGATTAAAAAAAAAAAAGGAATCTCTGGATTCCATAGTGGAATTACAAGAAGGAAATCAGTACAATAGCTTAGGCTTGTAAGGCAGATTTACCTACATTTAAACGGGGACAATAACTTTTCTGAAAACATCTCCAATCAACTGCTGTCTCCTGGACCAGCATTCAAGTAAAATCAGGTCCCCTGCATCTGGCTGGCCTGTTTCAGCTCAAAATCTTACAATGATATCCTTCAATGCAAACAGCACTTTATACCTCTTTAGATTCCGTACTCATCTTTCTCTTTGGCTCCCCTGCCACCCCTGGGTTAGAAAATGTCCTGGATTTACCAAAGTCAGCAATGAGCAAAATTGCCTATTCTAACCAAAGAAACGTGCCTTGAAGTACAAAGCAGCTATTTTCTGAGCAAAGGAGGACATGCACGAAGTATATTAAAAGGGGGGGGGGGATCCACCCACATGACTTCTCAGGCAAGACTGGTACATTCACATTCACACAGATGGTGGGCGAATGTTCCATCAAGGTAGGCAGAAAAGCTCTCATTGTGCTCAGTCAGCAGCACTATTCAGACTTATTCCCAGCTAAGTGGGCTCAGTATGGCATTCTTAGTGTTCTGTCTAGAGAGTAGGAATATATATCCACACAGTGAAATTCATCTAGCCTTGTATCAATTCATGAAGTGATTTTAGAAATGTGTTCATTTCTCCCCAGTTACAAATATAAATGTACCAAGGAATCTTCTGGAACGAGGCAGTGGCATGAAAATTGTCTCTCCTTGTCAACCAGGACCTGAATGTGTGAATCTCTGAAACAAGACCTGGGTTCATTCTGAGCTCTTTCCAGATCAAGAACATATACACGCACGTAACAAATGTATGTATGCAAAGTTAAATTGTACATCCCCTTAGCTAAGACTGGTTGAATCTAAAAGTTGCAACCCCTGCTGAAATACAACCAGTATAGTGAGGTGGTTTAATTGTTTTTAAAAAAAGATTTACACTGTACTTGCTTCTCTTTATATATAATGACTGAGATTAAGCTATAACTGTTGAGCTTTCTTTGGAAAAGGAAAACTTTTTCCAGGCCAGTTTTGGTTCAGTTTATAGATAAATTCATATGAGAGACATTATTGACACCGGTTAATGCCTTCATGTGAAATCAGATACCAGTGAAACTGTCATTGGGTCCAACAGGTTAGAACTGCAGCTTTCAGAATGCTGAGGAGATTAGAATCTGGGCTACTGTCATCCCATTTTATGTGGAAGAATTCTAAACTGTGGGAATTATTTTTAAAATGCTCCAGCTTTTGTAATCTTTTTAGAGAAAGGTATAACATTATTCGTGCCTTGAATTTGTCTTCACCGAGAGACAAATCCTTCAAGATTTCCAGTTTTAGGTTCCTTTATTAAATACCATAAATTTTGGACCATAATTTCCCCCAAAGAGTGGGGGGAAATGAGGGTGCGTCTTATGGTCTGAATGCTGTCCAGCGCGCACACAAGTGGAGGCAAGCCAAGCCGGCTCTCTCAGAACGACGGAGCTAAATATTTTAGTATACCGGTACTATTTGGTTCAGAATATTTTTTTTCTTGTTTTCCTGCTCTAAAAACTGGGTGCATCTTATGGTCCTATGGTCCAAAAAATACAGTAGATTTATCCCCTGCTCCCCTCAGGCCTTTCCTAGTTGTGGAGAATGGTCTTAATTCGATCCAAGGATGGCTTAGAAAGTGTCTGGCAACAACTATCATGAACGCACCAAGGATTATTTGCGACACCCGTCACACTGGGAAGAATAAAGGCTCGACTGCCATCAAGCATAACTACTTCAGTATCCCAGGATTTCCAAGGAAAAGAGAGATTCTTTCAGTATGACTGATTGCCTTAATCCTATCAACAGAAATACAAAAAGGCAGGAGAGAAGGTTTCCTAAAATTCCTGGTTTGCCCACTTACTTACTTACTTTCCATCTCAAGATGGAATGCAACCAGCAGTTCTTTTTTCTGGGACAAACACCACTCAGGAGCCACTTTAGTATGAAATTGGCCTTTAGTGGGGAAAAATAAAAGTTAAGGTTTCATATTGTAGTTAGTTACTTTTTGGAGATTTTCAACCATTCAGTAGAGATTCTTTCTAGCTGGCTGGAAGTGGGGACTGGTTTGAAATATCCACACATGCTGGTGTGAACATGTAGCACTGCTTGGATTAAGGAAATGATGCTTTCTTCCGTGGCTTTGTCTCATCCATCAAAAACTGTTTTGTAAACTTCACGTTTGCCTTTGGCAAACTACCTCAAGTGGGAGAAAGGGTTGAATAAGAATTTCTTATTCTATTCCCTAATCCACAAGCGCACTGGAGGGGAATGATCCTTTAGTGAAAAATATTTCAAAAGCAAACTCTAAAAATGTTTCCAGTTATGGCAGCAGCAAGACAGATAAATATACCTGTTACTAGCCCTATGTGGACTACATGGAGATATGTCCGATACTGCAAACTGCCTGAAAACTGAGTAACTTGCAGACACGTGTTTGTTTGTTTTTTGTTGTTAAAAGAAACCAGAAGAAATGACGACCGTGTTAGAGGATAGTAGTAATCTCAGCTCTAAGTTCAGTGTTTTCTGTACTGGCTCTGAGCCAGTAGGCAAAAGGCAACAAGCATAGTGTCCTACGTGATTCAAGTGGAGATTCAAGTGGTCCAAATGAAAGGACAGACTGGTGTGTGTCATAGGTGGAGAAAGTGCATAGGTTCAGAGGCGTGAAAGCAGACATTAGTGTGCGTGCATGCAAGTATACTTAAGTTGTGAGGATACCAAGAAGGAAAGGAAAGGAACTGTCACCTTGCCTGAAACCTAAGTATACCTAAGCAAGAATGGAAGAGGAGGGGCAGAACTGGAACTGAGAAGAGCAAAGGTGACAGCCCAAGAACCTTAGGATCAGTCCCTTTCCTGCTCCTGTTTCCCATTCTCTAGAAAGGAAAGACTTAGTAACGGTCAGTCCAAGTTACAGCCCTAATCTGGAGATATATGGTGGAGGAAACAGTGTTCTGGACATTACTTCCCTAGTGTATTTGCAAGTGGATTCGGTTGTTTTTCCTCCCACTAATTTTTTTTTTTTATAATCAAAACAGTCACAAAAGGGGCTAGGAGAGGAGAAATGCCAGTTGGAACTGCCAGTGCAGTAGCAACAGCAGTAGCAGCAGCAGCAGCAGGGTCTCCTCTGAGCTCAAACTACTTGCAGTGCCTGAGGAAGAAAGGTCAAAATTTAAGAATCTTTGTTTTAAAAAAGGAGATAGCGCAATGCTTTCTTTCCCCTCCGCCAAAACAAAACAAAAACAAAAAAACCAACAATAATAAAAAGAAAATGAGAAAATGTGGAAAACGATTCTACAAAAAAAAAAAAAAAATCAAATTAGGAAATTAAAAACCATCGCCTGGAAAAAGAGGTGGGCACACTTCACTGGAGGCCCTCGGCTGAGGTGCCTGCATCCCCATCATGGCTGCTGGTTTCAAAGTTGTGCTCCACACCCATGATGTCTGGCTCCATTTTGCCACTGTCATTGATGAAGGTTGTGTAGGCATCGCCTTCAGCCATCAGTAGTTTCAGTTTAGGCATCCAGCTCTTACGGACAACACGTCGTGCATTTGTGCACATATCAGCAGCAATTGCATTCATCTCGCTCTCCTTGAAGTTTGGGGCAAAGTTCTGGCAATAAACTGAAGGAAGAAAACGAAGGCCACCTTAATCATGGTTGCTATAGCAGCAATTGGGTATGTTCCCATACCTCTTTGCCTCTGTTTGTAGCCCCACGACCTACTCATGCTTACAAAGACTAGGGACAAGTTTCAAACTTCAGCAGGAATTGGGAGAAAGGACTAATTTCAAATTTTTAAATCTGGCACTACATTTATCTGTGTGGTATACAAGCATTATAGATTTTGATCACTCAAAGAGACTAGATTTCCTAGGTATCCCCTTTCTTTCAAGTGGGAAGTACTAGTTTGTTCCTATATTTTATTCACTCTCCCATACAAATATTTTGAAAAGACACTCACACTTCACAGCATGCAGCACTCGGCTGTCGAGAGGTTTCCGGCTGGGGTCATTGGTGGAGGAACGGATTCCAGTGCCACAACTGTTGGCAAGGGTGTTCCTAGCAATGGTCAGAAGGCAATTGAAATGTTATTACACACTGTGTCTTACTGTACTCTTCCTCTAATGGCTAATTCTGTCCACTTGTCTACTATCTGTCTTTAGCCGAGTCTCAGTTCCTGTCTTGTTCCTTGAGCCTAGCACTACATCTCCGGAGCAGAAAGGAACACTGGGATGAGAAGGAGTAAACACACAAGAAGAGACACCCACACCCACATACTTTTTTCTCCATAGCACAGAAGATAATTTACTCACCGGTCAAAAAAGGATGCTAGTAGCCGCCTGAGAAGCACTTTGTGTCGTGTCCCAGCACTAACATGGCAATTCATCAACTGTGCCCGAGTGATGTACACATTAGTACCTGAACAGAAACAAAGCCTGTTGTGTACATTCAAACTGCATGCAGGGCAACATAGCATCTTATCAGGCACCATGTCAAAAGCTTTATGTAGGGGACAAAAGATAATGTGGTTAAGGTGAGATTCATCCTATTTCCTGCTGCGTCTGATATCGTGATGCCACCCAATGGTTTGGCAAACAGACCACTTCACTTGATAGCTTTGATCCAACCAAGCCAGTTACACAAATGACTTCTAGAATATGGCACATGATCTGTTTGGGAGTCATATCAGTGGCTAGGAATTTTAGTGGCTTACAGATATCCAGAGGACAAAGTCAAACCCAGGCAAGAGCTTTGAAATTCTAAACACAGAACTGCTTGCAGGAAGATTATTTTGCTGGGCTGAAAGAAGCCTGCATTTTGGAAACCCATTCCTTAGATCAAGTAGAGGCAGGAGCTCCAATATGACTAACTGAACTGGGGCACTTCTTTTCCAACTCAATAGGTGGTGTCTCAGTCTCTTGTAGGACAGGGAAAGCCATAACGACTGATTAACAATATGTCACATTCAGAAACTATACACATTAAAAAGTAACGATGGAGTTTTTTTATAGATCACTAGGTGACACACCTGTAAACTGTAGATTAGTATCTCTATGGCTCCACGTCCCCTCCATATTATCCCGGCCTACACCTAGGCCTGGAGAAACCTCTGAGGGGAAGGTCTGGAACACGTCTGTAAACTGCAGATTAGTATCTCTATGGCTCCACGTCCCCTCCATATTATCCCGGCCTACACCTACGCCTGGAGAAACCTCTGAGGGGGAAGGTCTGGAACACGTCTGTAAACTGTAAATTAGTATCTCTATGACTACATGCCAGCCAGCCAGCCACACTCTGTTTTATATATATAGATTTTTAACTGATGCCATTAAGCATATCCACAAGGATGAAATATTGACATGCTTTGGTCAAGCTATCCCCACATCTAAGTGGACTCCAAGTTCATATCAACATGTACAGTTACACCCATTTCAATGGGGAAAAAAACAGGCATAATTTTACCTTGTTACTCATTTTTCTCGGTTCTCTTTTCCATGGCTCAGTATTCTGACATGTACAAGGTGCCATAACAGGTAATGCCAATACAGGTAGACTTCAATTTACAACAGTTCACTTATTGACTGTTCAAAATTACAACAGCACTGAAAAAAATGACCTATGACCATTTTTTCAGATTTATGACCTTTCCAGCATCCCCATGATCATGTGATCAAAATTCAGATGCTTAGCAACTGGTTCATATTTATGACTGCTATTGTGTCCCAAGATCATGTGATCGCCTTTTGTGACCTTCTGGCAAGCAAAGTCAATGGGGAAGCCGGATTCACTTCACAACCAGGTTACTAACTTAACCAACTGTAGTGATTCACTTCACAAATGAGGCAAGGAAGGTAGTAAAAGGGGGCAAAACTCACTTAACAAATGTCTCACTTAACAATTTTGGGCTCAATTGTGGGCATAAGTTGAGGACTACCTATACTCCTTCCTTTCTTTAATTTTGGGAGTTAAAGGCTTCTTTAAATGATGTTAGCTCAAATTTTGACTCTATGGTAACATAATTATCAGGACTGCTTTTCATTTAGACAAAAAAATTAATCCCCCAAAGAACAGAATGAATCTTATGCAAGGGGTAAGCAAGATGTGTCTTATTTACTGAAATCAGTTTCAGCCCTAAGGAGTCCTACCTATCACGAGTTCCAGTTTCTCAGCTGGGTCACCCTCGTCATACAGCTTTGGATGGCATCGGTTTCCAATCTGGTTGATGAGCTCTGCAGGCAGGGAAGCTAGGTCCTGCCGCACTCGTATCCGGTTGCGAGACTCTGACTGCACCTGATCTGGCAGAGCTTCTACTTTTTCTGCTGAAAAAACGAAAAGAAAAAGAAAAAAAGGAGGATAGGAGGAAAATTGGAAAAAAGCGTTGAGCAGATATGGAATGAAAAGTACCGAAGCTACCCTTCTCTTTGAAGTATTTAAACTCTGCAACTACATTTGCAACTTGCTCTTGAAGAGTATTCTTAAGCAAGTTATTCAAGGAGCTCAGAAATTACTGCAGCCTTTTTAAAAAAAAAATGGAATCCCAACTACCTCTTCCTGTTCCAGGAACAGAATGTCTTTTAAGAGCTAATGTTTCAGTGCCCTTTTCATAAAATATTGTAGTCTGGCTGTGTTCCCTCATTATAACAAGAAAGGCAAAGATGTGCAATGCTGACAAGTAGAGAAAATCCACTCTCTCTGGATTTGTTTATTCACCTCAAGCAGAGATTGCTATTCATCCTCCTTGTCCATATTTATAGGGTACATTCTGAAACTATTTCACAAACTTTTCAGCACCAGGGAGGGCATGCCGAAGACCCGGAAGCAGTCAGGGAAGGCTGAAAATTGCAACTTTTCTATGGTGATACATATTTTATTCTTTATTTTTTTTAAAATAAATTTTATTTTTTAAAAAATAAGTCATACACTATTTTTTCAGCAAAGATATCATACAACACAGTACTTTAAAGCTATCCACAAAAGCAAACTAATAAAAAATAAAGGACATATGGTGCAGCAGCTGTGAAGCACAAACAACTTGGCGAAGACTGAAAAAAGAAAGAAAAAAAAAGTCCTCAGTTGCCTCTTACAAAGATCACGAGAAGGTTTAAAGCACCTCCGATAAGATGCAACCCCCAAATATTAAAGTTAAAATAGAGAAAGACCTACCAGTTGTACAGAACAAGCTGGCCCAATCTCAGTAAGGTCCCCTCAGTCAACCCCCGAGACTGGGCTGCTGGGCTATTGAGCCTTTTAGGTAAAAAAGAGAGAATGGCTTGGATTTGGGTAGAAAATGAACAAGCAAGTGGTGGATGGCCCAAATGTATATATTACTGAAGAATGGCTAGCTCAGGCCTGTCAATAAGTGACAAGAATATTCTGCCCTATACTATTTCCGGTATTTCTGAATGTTCTTTGAGGGCAGCACTGCTAGTTCTGCTTATAAATCACCAAGGCAGAAATGACAGCTCGTGGCTTTGCAAAGCTTAAACACCTTGCTGTGATTTCACTTTCCTGTAGACATTTTTATTACCTGTATTTCAGAAGATCTCCCAATCCCTGAGCAGAAAATGTCCAGAAGACACAAGTTCCCATCATCATTATTGTAGCATTCTGTTTTGATATTCAACATTGCAGCTGCCCCTGCCCCTTACTTGATGTATTCAGATAAAGGCTGACAGCCTTCTGTCATGGATACTGACTTCCTGCATTAAGCAGGGAGTTCACCTCGATGACTTACCTTGTCCCCTCCTAGTTAATTCTATGAACAAGGGAACAAAAGTCACCCGAAGGAAAAAAAAAATATCTAGCAAAATGCAGGCCATGCGTCTTGGACTGAAAGCCTTGGTTAGTCTGTTACTTTCAAATATACTACCACTTTACAAATATTATTTGTACCATTCCTCTAGGCTGAGATTATTATTAATATTTGGAGATTTATTTCTAATTATTCCTAGTTTAAAATCCTTCTCAGGATTGCTTCACACTTCTTTCACTTTTCTCTCTCACATACGTAAAAACACCCGCCCCCCACACACAAACACATACAAAATGTATCAGAACGCATCCACTTGTTTCATATTGGTCAACTGCAATATGCGCAAAAATCCCTCATGTCAAGAATCAAAAACATCCCCCCACCTTTTTGTTCTATTGTATCCTATTCTTGGAGATTGCAGTTTTCTTGGCAAACTTTTTCAGAAGTGGTTTGCCATTCCTTTCTTCCTAGAGCTAAGAGAAAGTGACTTACCCAAAATCCATCCAGCTGGTTTTGTGCCTAAGGCAGGACTAGAACTCGTATTCTCCCAATTTCTAGCCTGGCACTATACCAAACCCTATACCAGCTGGATGGCTACTGAACATTTTTGCTGTCCATATGACTTAAAGAGAAGCATAGCCATGCCTCACTTTTTAAACAATAGAAGTAAACATATTAAACATGTATCGGCTTTGGCAATAAATGTAAAGTTAAGCAGACAATATGCAAAGCTGAGGTTCAAAGATTCTGTTGTCATCCAACCTTACTATCCAACCTACAAAATCTCCCTTACATCTCTTCTCTCTGAATATTCTGATCAAAACAGGGGTAAAGTGCAATACACTCCCTTTCCTTTGTTTAAAGCAAGCAGAACAGTCACAATGCTTTTTAACAGTCCACGTGGGATACTCACCTGTCTGGCCTACATTCATCATGCTGTACATTGTGTACATGTTGCAGATTTGTCGGTACTGCTCATCAGAGCCTTCCTCGGGTGCATCTTCCTCTTCATCTTCTTCATTATGATAGGAACTGGGGCTGTCACTGGTGTAAGCACTGGAGGTGCCAGGGCTTGTCTGGTCTGAAGTACTGGGGCCGCTGACCACGCCTGCCCCTCCACTTCCTCCCGTTAGTGCTGCCTGCTGTTGTTGCTGCTGCTGAGCCTGTTGCTGTTGTTGTTGCTGCTGGACCTGCTGTTGTTGCTGCTGTTGCACTTGCTGCTGGGCCTGCCGGCTCCCCCCGCTCAACTCCTGCTGGGAGGAGATCTTGGCCATTTTGCGGCTGCCATTACTGCCGCCACTACTCCCTTCCTTCTGGCTGTTTTCCCAGAGCCGCTTAACCACAAATGTGCATTGGACAGAGTCTGAGTCCTGTTGCTCTGTCTTTACACGAGAGACCAGGGGTAAGGGCGTATTGCCGGAAGGCCAGGTGGATGTCTGTGCCACAGGGCTCTGCGGCTCAGAGGAAGGCGCCTCCTCAGTGTGCAGGCCTTGCGAGTCACAGCTGGGCGAGCTGACCTTCAGGAAGAACTCAGTCCCCTTTTCCATAATCTCCTGGATCTGCAGGAACCCTGCTGTGTACATGAGCAGAAACTGATCACCCACATTCATGCTTAGGCGGCCAGTGTAGCAGAAACTAAGGATCTGCTGAAAGGATTGAGGTTGCACCGCAGCAGGAAGCTCTACCACAGTGCTCTTGCTGTTGTTGAAAAGGTCCCGGAAGTAGCAGCTGCTTGCAGCCAGCACAGCTCGGTGTGCTTTGAAAGCATGGCCTTTCACCACCACGGAGACATCACAATACAGGCCCTGTAACCGCTGCTCGTTCAGGCATTCCAAGATGCTATTACCAAAGTTGGGGATCTCCATCTGGAGAAATTGAGCCATCCTCCTCTTCTTCTCCTCCTCACCCAGATGGGTACGCTGGAAAAAAGAATAAGGAGCCAGAGAAGTTAAAGGTGGAATGGACATGGAAAAAGAACAAAGGAAGGAGATGGGCCAGAGAGAGAGAGATCAGCCAGAAGCAGGAAAAGTTTTGGCAGCCTCGGGCCACCCTTTGTAAAAAAAAAATACTGTGGGCTACAGTGGACAAGGCCTTGAAGTGGTGAGGTCATGCAAACAGAAGAAGGAGGGTTTGATAGAGCATTTTAAAAAGGTGCTTTTAAATGTTTAAATCAATCTGACGGCTTATACCTCTTTCTTTGGTTTTCTGCTCTTCTTTCTTTCCATCTCCATAATTTGATACTTAGCTGCCAAATTTTGATAGTGTGATCTCCAGGGCCTCTGTAGACCACAAAAAAAGGGGTTCATAGGCCATATGAACCCTAGGACCACACCTTCCATTAAGGAGGTAACAGTGAAGTAGTCCATGCAATCAACCGTTTTACATGCTCTCTCTAGAAATGGAAGCGTCGGCCTTAGGTCTTAGTTCTTCTTCCAGTTTTCAATCATCAAAAGCACTAAGTTATTTATTTAAAGACTGTGTATCACATAAACCCAAATGTCTGACAAAATGTAATTACGCTCTGCTTTAACCAGACTCGTACAGAAGGTTAGGCACCAGTTTACTTACCTTGTTCATATCCATAGGAGAGTTAATTTGAGATTAGCCTGCATTCCTAGCCATCAGCAAAGAGATGGGAAGTCTAGAGCAACTGTAAAATGAAGCTGTTATTTCTGTATCATAGCTCCTCCACCTGGCCCTCTGAATAAACATGGCTGTATGGTGATGAAATGGAAAGAGAAGAGAAATGGGGAAGACCATGATACATGGTTTTTCCCTTCCTAGTGTAAGAAGCAAACCAACCAGAAGGCAATAGGATGTCAGCCGGTACAAAAGGGGCCAAGATGCTCTCAAAAGATGGCTGCAAACTTAAGGCAACTATAGCTTCCCTTTGTCATCTGGTGCCAAATCACTACATAAACCATTTAGCTTAATGAGCACCAGACTGAGTGAGCTACATTGAACAAACATGGCCAAAATAATTTCACCTTCAATTATACACATACACATACAATCTCCTTTATAAACTGTTTTATGTGCATGTTGGGTTATATATTATTTTGACAGCAAAAAAAAATTAACTCTACTTTGTGTAGATGAAAATCTTTTAAAATTGCCTGCTTCAGAATGGGGTCAAGGCAACTGAGTGGTGCTGAGCGTTTACTGGCCAGATGCCCTTCCTGATGCCTAGGCAGAATTCACAGATATTTTCTCTTTGCAGCCTGATAGCGAAACATCTGTCACTGCCTAGGATTGAACCCTCAACCTTCTGAGTATGAGGTGAGACTCTTCACTTCTATGCCACCACACTGCTTTGCTTTACTAGTAGCTTTTATTTTGACCCGAGGGAATTATTTCACAAACATTATAAATAAATCAATATATAAATAAATAATAAAAGAGCTACACTGGATTTGCCTGCAAGCATGAAATTTAAAATGGTTCCAATATCTGCCATACTCTGGGTATATTTTAGATTTCCGTGGCAATTAAAGCAATCAGAAATAAATAGTATTTGTAGTCCATTCTTCTTATGCAATTTTTCCTTTTATAGTATTCTGGCCATTTAAACAGAGAACAGCATGAGAAACTTCACAGCTCACATTTCTTCTTTTGATATTAATGAACACTGCAGGAGTTAAGGAAAAATACTTAAGTGTAGCTTTTTATTAATCTTGGTTTAAAACAATCCAATGTGACAGCACTAGGATTGTGCTGAAATAAAGATGGCAGCTTTGCCACTGTAAAATAACCATGCATAATAAACAGGTTGTAATCCGGCAGCAATGGTGATTGCAAACCCAGTGAAGCTTCCTACCTATTACCTCCAGAAAGGGACAGGCTCTTATGAGCATATCGATCTCCCCTGATAATAACTCAGAGAACTCTAAATCATGGCACTGTCTTTTTAGGACAAACAATATGTGTGTCAGAGATAAGATACACCATGAATGTAAATGAAAGCTTGGGCTAAAAACAGACAATTTTTTTTTTATTCCCAGACACCATTTGCAACTGGAGGGCAAATTAATGCTGGGTGGAATATTAAATATATAAAAAAAATTAATGGTGCTCGTTGTCCATTATTCTTTCACTAGAGAGGCACTATGACCCAAAAGTTTCCTGCTGAAAATCACACAGGAGAGAGAAATTACTCTGCAAGGAATGACAATGCAGCTGAGGACACAGAATAGGTACACAATGGGCTGTTGCTTTTAAAAATTCCCAATTCTACAAAAAGCTTGGGTGTGAAACAGTGCTTTGCAGTTATTTGGAGATGGTTGGAGCAGAACAATACAATAAGGTAATCCTCCCTAGAGAGAGTTTATTTAGAACACTGGCACTGGAAGTGACTAAGATTTCTGCTCCATATTCAGATAGCATCAGGTAAATGCCTCCCTCCTTCCCCCAAAGCTTTAAAACTGCTGGCAATTTTTGCAAGAAGACATAAAGAGGGAGAAAATAAATATCTTTTATGCAGCTTTTTACAAAGCAGTACTGAAACGTCCTCAATATGAATTTGTAATGGAACAGACTTTCAATTGAACATTTATCGGAATGAGACAAACATTTACACATTTTGAACACTGAGCATTCAATTTCTTAAAAATTCAATTTTAATTTATTGCAGTAGAATGACTATTTGCTGAGGATTTCACCATCTCTTCTAGAAAATGCAGGACATAAGCATATCCTGCAAATAGAAGATCCTGACAACCATTCGGTAAACTTGTGGTCTTTAGCCTTTTTTTTTTAACCTGATCAAGCACAGATACAAATATCTAATAATAAACACAAATATAAAGGCTGGGGACTACATGTGGGATGAAAGGCAAGGCTTCCATTCCAAAACTTCATGCTGTTTTTATGATAGGAGAAAAATCTCAGTGAGAAGGAGGGAAATTGAGGACCATTTGCAGTATTAATTCAATCTTTTCTTGGGCACCATAATTGGAAGTGTGTCACTGGCTTAGAAGCCTTCCACTGTGAAAGGCAATCATGAATCCTAATTATTATTACATTACAAATGATCCTTATTTACACCTATGTCGATCATGACAGCATTTGTTGAAGTACAAATACCAGTATTATTTTGTTGTTAGTTGCGAAGTCGTGTCCGACCCATCGCGACCCCATGCACAATGTTCCTCCAGGCCTTCCTGTCC
>JANHFR010007097.1:194189-205622 GCA_032468015.1 Mimophis mahfalensis | reverse complement strand
TCCATATTCCAGAGCAGGAGGCAACTGGGTGGGAATAAGTGATGTGAGTTGGCCACGCCCACCCAGTTATACCGGTTATTAAATTATTGGCTCCCGGTTTTCCTTTCCTGTGGGAAACGGGTCCAAATGGCTCTTTGAGTGTTTAAGTTTGCAGGCCCTCTGTCAGCAAAAACAGAGCTTGGGAGGGCCACCCGCAGCCCTCCTAAGCTCCGTTTTTGCTGAAAGAGGCACCATGGGCCAGTCCTTCACTGTTTCCAGGGCAGCCCCACGGACCAGATCTAAGCATCCCATGGTTTGACATCCTGCCCTAGTGTGTCTGTAGAATCATTTGAGCTCAGTCAGTTGTGCTTCAAGTAAGAACTCTGGATTCATTTGTTGATGATCCATTTATTTGCTTTCTTGGCTGTCTACAGTATTCAAAGGAGTCTTCTCCAAAACCAACATTCAAGTGTGTCAATATACTTCTCAACTTGTTTCTTCAAAGTCCAACTTTCACTTCCAGAAAGTATCAGAGGGAACACCATGAGTTACATGGTTTTGATTTTGGTAGGTATAGACATCATAGCATTTGAATATCTTTTCCAAGGCCTTCATGGCTACTCTACCAAGTGCTAGTTTGTGGTGTATTTTTGACTGACTGTCTACTTTGATTCTAAAAGGCAAAACTACCCACCACTTCAAGACCATTATTATTAATTCTGGCTGTTTTACCTCTTGTCATTAGTTTATATTTATTTTAGTCCCATTTTTTTTACTATGCTCCTTGGTTTTTATTACTAATGGTTGCTGATATGGTCCCTGGTTTAATCTATTATTCCTGGATTATAAACGGTTTTCTTTTCCAAGCTTCTATAAGTGAACGTCCAGTGAATTTTACTTATGCCATCTAGATTAGATCTAGACTGACCTAGCTTAAAACTGTGGAATAGCACGTTAATTCAGGTCTAAATTAGCTCTAAATGGACTTAGCCTAAATAATATGGAATAGCAAACTATTGTTTAATCTTGATCTTATACAGAATGATTGAATGATCGCCTATATTTTTCTAAACAAGGATTATAGACTTCATTAGTTAAATAATGAAGTTAATAAACATCTGAATGAGATGGGTGGCATACAAATCCATAAAATAATAAATAAAATAAATCAAAATCATGAATCATGCCATCATAGTAATGTGACCTGGGTTTTTTTTTTTAATGTTGTATGAACAAACCAGTATGGTTTCTTACTTATGTTTTATCGTATAATGTTATATGAACATCATACAATTTTATTTTAGTAATATGGGAACCTGTCATTCTTGTGCATGATTTACTATGAAACATAAATGCAGTCACTGTGCCTTATTCAACAAACCATGATTAAATCAATCCACGTGTTAACAATATTAAATCCAATAAGCATGACAAATATTGGCAACAATAATACTAGGACAAGTGCATATTTCATTGCTTCTAATTCAACTGAAGGGTGAGAATTATTTTACCAGTGCTTGACCAACTGCTGTTAAGTAGTCCCAATTACAAGTAATCCATACTAGGCTATCAATATAAGAAAACTCTTCCCTCCCTTTTGTTCTACTGTTCTACTGCCACTCAGAAAGTCTCTGCTCTTTATACACTTCATGCCAGCCATCTGGCTCAGACATTTGATACTACCCATTTTTTGGAAAAGAAGTTAAAGCAAAACCAAGGAACCAAGGACAATTTATGCATTTAAGCAAAACCAAACCAAAATATAGAATAGCTCCTCCCAGAACAAAACTCACTGTAGGTCATTCTCTGGTCCATATACGACCAGGTCCTCTAGATCTAGCAGACTCATGATGTCAAGCTGGTTTGCAAGAATGTCACCACCAAATTTTACAGGCTATCTCATTAGCCAAAAAAGATAGTGAAATAATTCATGATGAAAGTTAAAACCTGCCTCATAAGAAAAGCTGAGACTCAAGATAATGCAACAGAAATAACTAACAATAGGGAGTAGCCTGGAAATTGTATGTATTTATTTGATTCACGCACCAGCTATTCTGGAGAATATTTAAAACAGGTAACAAAATTTAAGAGTACACAAAGGAAGAATTACCTAGATTATGTCCTTGTATAATCTATATGCCAAAAATTTCCATAAATTATGTTAGATCCGTCTTTTCTGAATTTACACAGAGCAGCTGTTCTCTGTGGATATACAGTATTATGTTTCCATGTTTCCTTCCTTTTTTCCTCCCAGTGTTGTTAATGTACACTTTCTTCTGTGTTCTTATCTGAACAACCTGCTGAGAGGTTAACTAACATACAGCAAGTGATCAAGATCAAGTCAGCTCTGTAGCATAACATGTCCGACATGAAACGTCTTAGCTGTAGGTACATTGGTTCATAATATATACAATACCAATCCTGTTTAGAATAGGGTATCCACCTTGTCTAATTTCACTAGTGACACAAACTGAAAAATGAGAGAAAAATATCTATAATACTTCTAATTATAGGAAATTGGGGTAAAAAAGTGGCAGACCTGAACTTATTTTAAAGACTGAAGAAATTTTCTCACCAATTAATATTGTGTTTATATCTTTTTTTTTCTGTAAAGTTTTTTTTATTTTTAAACATATATCAACATCATTTCATGGACAGCGTACTGTCTGAGTGTCAGTCATTTTGATACAAAAGTAATATTAGTACAAATGAAAATTACTACATTAATCAAACTTACGTGGTCTAATGTTATTATACGTATCTTATCAGTATCTAATCCTTCATTTTTCAATTATTCAATATTTGCTACATCCTTCAAGTAGTAATAGCACTGTTGTTGAGCATAGCTGATAACATCTTAAGTTTAATCTTAACCTCTAACATTTATTTTAAGTGTGATTCATAAAAGTATGTATATTCCCCCTATTTCTAATTTTTAATCTATTCTAATTTTTGGTACAGCCACTCTTCTTTTTATTTTAAAAAAATCCTCCCTATCCATCATCTCTCATCCTCTTGGAAGTTTCCCGTCTTCTCTTTTTGACTTGTCTCCCATACTCCTCCCTTGGGTCCTTGTCTACATCTGTCATATGCAATCCAACCATCATTTTCATCCCCGCTATTTTTTGCTGCCAGTCCACCCATAAGTCTGCCAAATCTTCTGTCTTTTCCTCAAAAGTATCTTTCAATTTATTCATTTTTCTACCTCCTAATATATATTTCGCCAACTTTATTTCACCCAACTTTATAATCTCCTCCTTTTTTTGGGGTTCTATTTGTTGTGTCATCTGTTCTATCTCATCCTTTATGCTTAGTTATCTCCCTTGTTTCCTGGGTTTTATTGCCCTGCTTCATTATTCTTTGTTGCACACTTTCAGTCTTTCCAGATATATCATGTAATCAGTCCTGAAATTCTTCATCATCAAATCATAAAAGCTTTGAAATAGCATCATAATTTCTTTTTGTGCCTCCGCTTCTTCATGATGGGCCATCTTGCCTTATTTTTAAAAAGTCCAAGTAGTGTACATTGTTCTGCCAATAATTTGTCACTGTTCCAGGGTCTATTCTTTTTGACATCCCCAAACCAGCAGATTACTTGATCTTGATGTTGTTCATCAGGAAGTACAATAGTTATAATTCTTTATATCCCTTATATCAATAGGTTTCATTTATCCAGTCCAGGGGTTTTTCTAAGTGATTCTTTAAGTCCACTTTTTAATTTACTAGTTAGTTCCAATATTCAAAAGTCATTCCATTAGATATTCTCTAGGTTTTCAAGGTTGATCTTTTAGTCACCAAGAAGTAGATAAGTATAGAACAGTAAATAATATAGGAGACCTCCAGGTGTTATTCTTCTCTTATCAAGGTTTCCCATGGTTGCTCTATTATTCTTTAGGAGTATGGCACAATATATATTCATTCACCAGTAGAAGGCACTTTTCTGCTTAGAAATCAACGTTAAAGAATCCACTTTACCGCTGTTGTACCAGTTATCCATTTCAAAATATTTCAAACAAAATATCCAATAGCCAATCCAATGTCCAGCATTTAAAAATGCCTATTTTAGGTTATGCCAATAAGATTTATCCATTCAGTGTTTCTGTATTATAAGCTTCAACTTAATTCCTGTTCAGGTTTTTGCCGCCCCCTCTGCCTGTCTTTAGGCACCATTAGACAGCATTCCAGCGAGCCTCTTTTTCCGGAATAATTTTCTTTTAGGGTAGATACTAGGCAAAATTCAAAAATCACCTCATCCAGCTCCAGTCACTGTCCATTCACACTGCTCCAGCACAATGGAGCTGTCTTCAGCTGTCCTAGCTTCAAAGTAGCCATTTTGGCCACCTCGTCTTCGTCCTTGGCAAAGAGGGAAGAAGCTTTGGATCCAGCAGGAGAGCCGCTGCTCCCCATGACCTGCAGGGTGCCCCTCCTTATATGTCACCCCTACAGGGTGACTTTTGCCTCTTGGGGGCCCCTCCAACAAAGAGGATTTGACATGGGGATGTGGAGCCCCGCTCCCCTGCTCTGATCATGCAACGACATCAAACCAGAAGTCCCCGTGTTTACATCATTGTGCTGTATATGCCAACTGTGGTTTTAGAGCAACAGTATGTTGGCTTGCAAAGTGGTCTTTAGATCACAGACCCTATCTTGCACTGAATCATATGAGTATGCCAGGATAAAGCTAGACTTTAGATGTGTTTTGGGCATAATGGACCCAAACTGACTGCTACTGACTTTGTTAGAAAATGTTGCACATGGCATGAGATGACTAAGGTTGGTAATCTAGCATACATTTTCTATACAACCAAAGAACATTATGTGGACGACTTAACTAGTCAGATATGTTGGAAGACAATATGAATAGAACGATCTACTAATGATTCCAACTACAGAAGATTGGTACATGTAATTTAAGAGGAGCAAATGGTTAAGAACAAGAATTAACAAATGGAAGAGAAGGTTGTGGAAAGAGAGCCAGTTTGGCCTAGTGGTTAAGGCACTAGGCTACAAAGGCTGTGAGGTCTGAGTCCATGTTAGACATGAAAGCTGGCTGGGTAACTTGAGGCCAGTCACTCTCTCTCAGACCATAATGTCAGCCTCTTTCAGGCTCAGGCAATAAGCTGGTCAGTGAGTATCTGTTGCAAACAAGGGACCAACACATGGCTGATTCTCCCTCCTCCTCCCGCCAAAAAAAGCAGACCCTGAACTGGCAGGAGAACGCTATGTGAAAAAAATGGGATGGAAAAATGTGTTGTGCATGCAATTAAGAGAAAGGGAAAAGAAATGTACAAAATAGGATTGATTTGGATGCTTACGTTGAAAAATTGAAATAATTACTTATTGATAAAAGATAGAGAGATTCTGAATGTAAGAGAGAACACCTTTAGCGTAATTTGAAAACAGTGGACATAGAAGTACTAACAGTGAAAGTAAAACAACGGAAGGAAGACAAAGTACAAGACTTGGAAAAAAAATGTTACACTACAGACCGAATGAATGAAATCAAATGTAAGAAAAGAGATGGAAGCTGATTAGAAGAGGGTAAAATGAATGCCTGTATGTTACAAAGTGTACATGGAGCTACATTAATGGAAAATATAAAGAAGGATGTCTGGCAGAATAAAATTAAAAGGGATATGGATGAGAAAAATACATATAAAGAATAACTGCTACTAAAAAAGAAAGAAAAACTGTTTAATGGAAATACAGCAAAAATGGCAGCTTTAAATACATCAGTGAGAGCCAGTCTGGTATAGTGGTTATGACACTAGAGTAGAAATCTGAAGACTGCAAGTTTGAATCCAGTCTTAAACATGAAGTTATCTGAATGATTTTGAGCCAGTCATTCTCTCTCAGCTCTAAGAAGCAGGCAATGGCAGTCACTTCTGAAATTCCCCCCCAAAAAATTGTAGGGACATGTCCAGGTAGTCTCCAAGAGTCAACACTAACTTGAAGGTTTCCCTTCCTTCCCACCAAAAAAGAAGTAATTAAATAAAGGAACAACTGAGATTAAAAGAGGCAAGGAAATGAAAATGATTTTGACAGAAATAATTGTTCTGCAATTGGGTGACAAGGGCTAAATAAGGAGTGTCCAACAGAGTGAGTTCAATTAAAAGCAATGAAATAAATGTACAGTACATGAAATGGAAATATAAAAATGTTGGAAAGAGTATTTCAGAAGTCTGTATAGAAATGGAAGTGATATTATAGCCTTACGAAATTAAAATGAATGCTATTAATGTTAGGGTTTGAGGAAAAAATGATGAAAGGAACTAATAAAATACTGAGAAAACACTAAATAATAAAGCTGCAGTACAAATGGTGTCACTGAGAAAGGTTAAAAAACTAAACGTGATTTGCCAAGGGAGTGGCTATGCAACATGCTTAACATATATTTGGAAGATGGTATTAAAGAATGCCATTGTTATTCCCTTCCACATGAGGAAAGATAGCAAGAGTACATGCAAAAACTACAGAGGATGTTTGCAGAGGTGTTTGGCAGAATTCTGACTGAAAGGATTTAAGAGGTGACAATGAGCAATATTTGGAAAGTGTGGTATGGTGTTATGAATGACAGCTGTCACTGAGAAATGCATGAATGGGAAATAATATGTATGATTGCTGAATTATAGAAATCATACTGTATAAAAGCAATATGAAAGATTTGCACAAGTATAAGACTAGTTACTGAATGTAGTAATAGTGGTATAAGATAGAAGCAAAGAAGCATGAAAATAAAGATAATCCTTTGGGAAAGGTTCAACATTAAGTAAGGAGTAAGACAAAAATATGTTTGGCTAATTTATGGATAAATATATGCAATGACATATGAGGTATTTTGGTTGGGAACACAAGTATGAACATATGTGTATTTTTTATGGCGATCATACAGCATTGCTGGCTGAGAACTAAAATATTTGTGGTAAATGTTAGATAGTCTGCAAGAAAGAATACAGATCTTAAAATTAATGTTTCAAAGACTAGTTACCTAAATATTTCTTAGTCACTTTGAAACATTACAAAACTCACTGTGGCTGACCTTTGGTTGCATAGATTCTAACAACTGAAGAGCAGAATATCAGGTGACACAAATTCTCTATTCTTTGCAACCATAGGTTAGGACCCTCAAGGATTATAGTTACAAGCAGCCTTTCAGAGAAATGTTATCTAATTTTCTATGAATAAAAAGCCTGATTAGCCTGCAACCATACATTTAGATGGTTTGAGTAACAAGACTGGCCAGTTGAGTCTCCAAATATAGGAAGGTTATATCTCTTACAAATGCTGTAAGAAAATATTAGGGACTATCTTCCCAACCATGTTGTTGCCTGTAAGTTTTGCATGGAAAACTTGGTCTTGTTGTTAAAGAAAGTTGGCATTCATTTCTTGTCTAATCTAACAATGAGAATATAATGTAATTCAGTGGAGTTTACTTCTGAGTAAACAAAGACCTAACCAGAGCTAACTTTAAGCACAAGGAGAACTTTACATGTTGATTAGGTTTTTGTTTGAAAAAATATTAACTTCAGTCCTAAATTGTCAAAGGTTCTTCAGATCCTTTCAGCATAAATAGCTAAGGATTATACATTTCCTGAAATCTGAGTTTTCTCTCTTATGCAAGAATGTAAAGTTGAAAACTTGTTGTGCTGTGGTGCTATGGTGACAACAACCTTAGCAAAGCCCAGACAGAAGAGAGTATTTCTACTCCTTCCAAGCTTCAGAAGCTATTATAGTTCATTTCCTTGTAACCAACATTAAGCAGAGAATAGATGCTATCCAGGAGAACAAGGAGGGTTGGTGGTTAAATTTGTAATATGAGAGCTCAGCCTTCATTCTCATAACACTGTCTCCACCCAAGACTGGGAAACTAATTTAGTCATTAATAAAGCCAAGCTTCCTGTTTCAAGTTTTGTAAGTAGAACTCAGGTCTATCCCAGCAGGAAAATGATATCTCCCTTTTGTATGAAGACAATACAATGACCCACTGTTTCACAAACTAAAACATTTTCTGCTTCTATTTCTTCCTTGCAGTCAGTAGGAATTGAATTAATTAGTAGGCCTTTGTCATTTCCTTTCATATTTGGATGAAGAGAGGACTCAAACAAATCAGGTGGACAAATACAGAATCAGAAAAGATAATCAACCAGCAGATTCTTGAGATAACTTAAAATGAAGAAAAATACTGTAAAACCTTATGCAGATCTTTCCCACACTTCAGATATTCTTCTGAATTTCTGGATAATAAAGAAAATGCCTGTTCCATTCAGCAGACATTAATCTTACATAAGGCATTTTTTTCTAAAACACTATTGCTTTTCTTTTCTTTTTCTTTTGAGCCCAATAGTACATGGAAAAGGTAGAGGGAGCAAAGGCATTTTTAAGCCACTTCCAGCGCTCAGAAATCTTAATTACTATCAACTATTTTCTCACCTTATTCATACAGCACAGACAATCCTGTCCAATGATTCAACTTGAATTCTTAGTGAGACAATAATAACTGATTGGACTGAGAACTAATATGCAGTCTCTTGTCTCTGTGAAATATAAAAATATAAAGTAGTAACTAATGCTAAAAAGTCTAGCAAACACTACTTCTCCAGCATCTTGTTGTTTTGCTGTTCATGAAGGAAGTCTTCCTCCTGTAGCCCACTCATTCACCCACACAGAATTCTATTAATTGATTTTCTTGAAATTTTTGTCTGATGACCAGAGAAATAAAAGCAGTTTTTCACATGCAATTATGGCATTCCTCCTGTCTCACAATATGCATTGCTGACCTATCAGAATATATATCTACTGTAGAATCTCAGTTAATGTATTAATAGGTTCCCAATTAATAGGGAACCATTTCCTGTTCTCTTTTGCAGTTTCCAGCAATTTTAGAACTAGAAACACTTTCAGCAAAATACCTTAAACATTTATCCTAGTAATCTTATCCAATATGTTGATATTTCTGTCATTTATAAAACTGCCTGAGTCTTCTTTTAACTTATTTATACAGTGTTGGTCATCCCTTTCCTAGCGTCAAGCAATATCAACTGCAAAATGTAGTGTGAAAAAAGGTGTTAATTTGAATCAGTAAAGCATTTGTAATGTAAAAGAATAAAGAGTACCCTTCCACATTTTTATGTCTATACAATACTTACATAATTAGGTTTTAATTCCTTCTAAGTTACAGTTGTTATCAATAGTTTTGCTTCCTTCTTATATGAAAAATCCAATCCCATTTCTTTCTCAGTTCTATGATATTAAGATGACTTTAGTGTTGAATACTATATTTATGCTTTAGTAAATGTTTTCATTATACTTTTCCACCCCCACATTTTCTGTGTCAATTAATGTTAAAAACAGTAAGCGAAGACTTAAGTATCAGACTGTTCAAATATCACTACAGACACTAGTTAAAGTTGAAAACCGAAACTTTACTGACTGGGTGAATGAAATTAGATACTAATCAAACTTTCATTGATGACTTAATGAACCTAAAAAGAATATGTAAATTCCCACAATTCAGGAAAGTAATTAATGAATAAGGACAAATAAAGTGGTGACTGGGGTTTGCCATAATTTGGATTAATCATGAATAAATGAAACTGGTAACTTGGAAGGAATTATGTTTTTATAAAAAGATAAGTATCTATACTGGAGGGACGATAGAGAACATTATTTTAAAGCTACAATCCTAAATGGAGTATGAAAATAAATAGGGTGATAGAGGTAGCAACAAGGAGGGCAGCTTCCTAAACTTCAGAATGCTCTCCCCATGGTTGAACCGCCCCTGTATTTCCAAAGTTGCCAAAAGTGTTTCTAATGGACCTAGCTTTATAATAACCCAATGAAGAATTCCATTCTCTCAATATTTTAATTCTGAAGTAGATGCCTCCAAAGGAAAAGTTCTAGAAATATGCAGCTTGGTGGAATGCAAAAGAGCACAAAAACTGAAAATTCTTAAGAAATATCTTTCTCACTACTTCTTACACATTTTAAATTAAATAATTATTCCATACTAATTCTACATTCTTTGAACTTTTCCTACCTTCTTATTGGATCACGTATTAAAATGAGTAAGTTTTTATGTTGTTCAGTTTTACCAAATCTTTACTTGCCTAAAGCAAAGCACCATCATAGGTGAACATGACCCTAGACCAAAGGAGAAATGGAATAATGATTAGGTTTCCACGCTCCACTTTTTTGAGGTGGTGGTGATGGTGAAGTATTTAAAGTTTCTAGTCTTATAATCCAAATATTAATTTTTCTGGGTAAACAATGTAAAGTGTTCAAATATATGAAGTATATTCTTCTAACACTGCAGAAAATGATCTAGACTGTCAAACTCCACAAAACAACAGAAATACTAGTATTTAACTACACGGGATCAGCATTGCAATCCTGCACATGCTTGCCTCCAAATCCCACATCTTAATAGGATTTATTATTCATGCATTCTATTATCCAAACATTTTCAACAGAACTAGGTTTGGGTTCTGGCGTCACAATATAATGAGCACTGCTGGCTCTAATATATAACTAGAAGTGCCTGATAAGAAACTTTTTGGAGCAGACCTTGATATCTGTCCAAGCACTGTTTCGGTTTCCAACGTCATTCCAATTTATGTAGCACATTTAGTGTAATCTACGTGCAGACTAATTTCTAGGGACACAATGAGAAAATTGAAGGAAGAATTTTGAGAGTTTAATTTTCTCACTGCAAAATCTAAATTGCCACATGTTATTTGCATAGACCTTCCTTTCATTCAAAAAGTAATCCTAGGATTACTTACAAGGCAGAATTGTAAAGTATGGCAATAAAGTTGGTAGATACAGCAAACTGGAGTTAAAGCAAGAAAAGGACATGAACATGATGATCAGCACAGCAGGATATCACTGTTTAATGTTATTTGGGACACTTACTACCCCATCTTCACAATCATCAAATGGTATTGTCTATTTTCATCACCAATCCCATCTCCTGCTCCAAAATAACCCTAAACTGCAGTTTTTAATCTTCCCGCGAATGCGTTTTTTTTTTAAAGTTTCCCCAATAGCTATTGCAAAATATTGTGAGAAATTGCAAACCACGGCTTCAACTTCACACCCGCTTGCTTAAAAAGAGTAAATCTTATGAATCCCGGTTTGAGTTTTCGAAAAAAAACCCAACGCCAACGCGGAGTACCACCGCTTCGGTCTTTTCGGGGACCCGGCATCACTCTTAGCTTGACACCCCAACTTCCAGCCCTTTGGTGGAAACTTCCTAAACCCCGCTTTCTCTTGCGCGTCTCCCCCTTCCCATCCACTAATGGGAACTGTAACACCGAAAACTCCCCGCTGAAGAGAGCGAAGAGGGCCCTTCCCGTTGGGAAGAGGGGGGAGGGGGCCAACCTCCCTCCCCACCCTGCTTATTTGGGCGCCCCTTCCTAAGAAGCATCCCCCCCCCAGCTCTCGAGCCCTCCCCCC
>JANHFR010007097.1:159909-173356 GCA_032468015.1 Mimophis mahfalensis | reverse complement strand
GGGGGGGTTGTTTTAAAATTTGTTGTTTGTTAGGGCTTGATTGATTTAATCCTTTTTAACTTTTGTATTGGTTTTATTTTAACGCCCTGTACACCGCCCTGAGTCCCTATGGGAGAAGGGCAGTATATAAATTCTAATAATAAATAAATAAACAAATAAATAAATAATAATTAGAATCTGCCTTCCTCTGCATGTAGGAACTACCTGATGTCCCTCTCTATTATACCCTTGATAAACTCAGTAAAACCATCCATTCCAACAGTCCTTCTCTACTACAGTTCAGGTAAGATGAACTTACTAATTTGCACCGAGGTCTTGTATTTAACTTTAAAAAGGAATATCCTAAGATAGGCTGCGAATGTGGCGATACGACAGGATTTCCTTGCAGTTGCTGGTGAAGCCGAAGTTTGAATGCCATTGTGATATTGTGGAGATAATGGATTTCCCCCCCTGGTATACTCCTACCAATAGTGATGAATTAATCAGGAGTTCGCTAAGAGACTCGCTGTTTTTTAGCAAGTTATCTGGTCTTGTGAATCTGAATTGTTTCAAACACCAGTGGAATAGTCATCACATGCCGATGGTTCAGGCCGCATTGACTGACAAACATGCTGTTTAAAAGAGTCCTTCTCCGAGGCTGTGGTGGACTCAAGGATAAATTTTGATTTGGGTGATTTGAAAACACAGCCGCTCAGGGTCTCTAGCACGATATGTCATGTGATTTTAAGGATATACAAAGACCACATTTCATAGGAAAGTAGAGAAGTAGTTGTAAAAAAACAAGCTGCAGCATTTAAACGTACAATACAGAAAACAAATAAATTTAAAGAAATTGGAGCCTCGTGTTTAGATGATTGTACCAATTTTCCTGCCGCCTCAAACAGAATGTTGATCTGTCTCAATTGTTGTTGGGGGTTCTGCTAATCCTTTTCATTAGGGAAGTTAGGGCATATTTTAATATAAGCCTTCTCTGGATTCTTATTCAGATCAGCTCTTCTTCACGCTGGCTACCAAGTGTCCCTTTCTCATGCCTGTAAGAATGCTATCAAAACAGATGCGCCATCTTCTGTGCTTTGGGACATTATGCGCTGCTGGGTAAGCAATGGTCTTAACTCTCATATAAGGGAGCTTTCTTTTCTGGTTTTTGACACTATAGAACAACTACGAAGGCCTCTAACTTTTAAGGCTATTCCAGGCATCAAGTTTCTCCCAGAGGTAATTTATGGTTTCTCCTCTTCTCTAGTTTTTAGGCAAAGCCAATCGGCTTAAACTAATTTCTTTCTGCAAGCTTTAATAAAGGTTCAGTGTGAGGTATCCCTAAAAGATTCGGACACCCCACCCCCCAACAACCCAAGATATCCCTTCTGCCTTTGCTCTTGTCTACTAAGCTTTTTTTTTTTTTTTAATTAAACTGCTGTTCCTTTTCTTCCTTCTGCCACTTGCAGGAGCAGCTCAACCCTGTGAAACGAGAGCGCCTGTCAGAGAACAGCCCAGCTGCTCGCATCCTTTCCGTGGAACCCAAGTAGGTGATTGTCACATGGTCGAATTGGGCTTGAGATGAGCAAATGTGGATTTTGAGCTGAGAAACAAATTGCTTTGGCTGCAGGCTGTGAAAGATGTGGATGCTTTGAAGGCGGGAATCTAAAGTTTCTGAAGGCAAAAAAAGGAAGCAAACAAAAAAGAGCCTGCCTCTGAGGGAGATGGGTGGTTAAGTTCAATAAATAAAATACAGTAAATACAATACAATACAATAAATAAATAAATAAATAGAATAAGAGAAAAAGGTAAGATATGGAAGGCTCCTATCACTGGCAGAATCTACTAAGAAGGTTCCTATGGGTTAGAATTCCGCAACATGTTCTAATCTGCTCCTTATTCTGGCTTTGTATAAATTGTACAGGTTGCAGGCGTCCTTCACCGTCCGAGCTGATGCTAATCCTAAATCACGAAAACAGAAACTCCGACGGTTCCAGATGAATCCCGAGCCCTTCTGGGGGCCCAAATCAAGAGCAAAAGCAGGGTAAAGGGATTTAAAAGGAATCATGGGATGCTGGGAGGAAGTCATCCAGATATAAAACTCTCCTGGGATTACAATTACATGTGCGATATTTGAAGGGGGTGGGGGGAAGAGTTCTGTTTCTTCATTGTAAAACCAATGCCAGATGTATTGTTTGGGCTGCGAATTGTAGCCTTGTTAATAGTACTTTTGCCTTGGAAGATTGTGTGGCAAAGGGAAGGGCATAGTGTGTATTTTCCTCTGCATCTTGACTCCCTTCTCAGACAATAAAAAAGCTTAATGCGCGTACCATAGCTGCAGCTCAGGCCCTTGGCTGATTTTGCCATGACTTCTTTTTTCTGGGTGCAAAGAAGGGCTGTAGGCTAGTAGGATTGTAATCATAGGACTGTAGGCTAGTAGGACTCTAAATCGTTAGGACTATAGGCTAGTCCTCTTGGGTGCAGAATCAGGTGGGTGTCTTACCACTCCCCACTCAGTATTTTTACAGGGTTTGCTGCAGCTTTTCAATAATGAGCCATTTTAGTGCCCCATTAAAACCACAGAGCAGCTGCTTCGGTTCATGCCTGACTATTTTTCTGGGCTAGGGGTGGGATTTCCTCTTGCCTGCAGGAAAAGAGAAAGTTACATCAAAACAAGAGGAAAGTGTGTGCAGAAGGGAACGATGGTTCTCACCTAAAAAACTTCCCATGCAAAAGGTTCCGGCAGGTAAGTGGCTACAGTTAGTTACTCTGCATGGTAAGAAACTAGTTAATGGGCAGCATCGTTTTGAATTCAGTTTATTGTGACAGCACAGGTCCAGGAAGGAATGCAATTGATGTGTGATAGAAAAGGACTGTGGGACATGGCTTCATTTGGTTTCTATAGCATTTGATTATGGGATTGGATCAGTGGGTTGATGTAGTTGGGTTATAGCTCAGATGGAGGTATTTGGATCTAAAGGAAATGGGGAAATGAAATTACCTCTTACTAGAGCATCTTTTCAGGTGACTGCACTAATCTAGAACCAGTGCAGGGTCTAAGCTTCCTGGAAAAGGAGAAAAAATGGATTTTGAGGGCTCTTCTCCATACAGGAGGTCTGGAAACAGGGGCGTGCAGTTTGCCTCCTAGAAACAGAAAAAACATTCACCAAGTTTGGGGTTTTTTAGACACAGATAAGTAAAGGTACTAATGAGCAAGAAGTATCTGCTCTAGCTTAAGAGCGGCAGAGAAAACCAATAATCTTGCATACCTAGCCAATCAATTTTAACCAGTTACAATTAACAGATGATTACAATTATCATGATCCCTCTGAAAATAGATGCATCTGCTGCTGAGTTTAAAATGGTCTATCAAGCTAGAATGCTGCTTGCTTGATATTTTACCTAACTGCTCAGTTTTGGCTGACCTAAGGCAGCAGCAAAAATTTAAGTTTTGTGGATGCGTATTAAGACTATAATACAAACCATAGGCACATTGTGAAAAATCTCCTTCAAGACTTGGTATTTTTGACTTCTGTATACAAAAAATTAAAAAGATAACGCACAGTGAAGACAGCCTAGTCCATTCCCCAGAGCTGCTGAGTGCTTTATCCAGGCAGTTCCTTTTTGTTAGCCATCAGCCACTTATATAAATAATATAGGTTGGATTAGGTACGAGAATATAAATGTCTTCAATCAGTTGTTTCCAATTAATGCTGTTTTCCTTCCCAGGGTGACTGTACCTTAGGGGACAAATGCTGCTACTCTCACGAGACACAGAAAGAGTGAAACACCAATAACAGCAGTGTGAAAAGAGTCCTGAATGCCTGGTGTGATTTTTATTTTTGCATTTATAGGCAACCTTTATATTTTAATGACTGTCAAAATGTGCTTGACAATTAAATACTACCTTTTGATGATGTTTGGGTTTGTGATTGTTTAATACTGATGAGGGTATCGTTTTTGATTCATTCGCATTTTTGTAGGGCGTGAGATATCTAAGAACCAGTTCAGCCAAGTAGAACAGCAGAGAACAAATTTACATCTGGCGGTCTTTCCACTTTTTTATAATCTTCCATCTGCACTAGTCTGCGTGCAGAAAATCCCAAGGCCGAGGCATTTTTATGTGAAACATTTTTTTGCTATTGGCAGACAAGAAGAACAACAATGAGTAAGACCGAGCAATGATATGATTTGGTGTAAGTCAGCTTCCCGTGATTGGCAGAAATATTATGTTTCAGACTATATGGTTTTCTTTCATCATACATGTAGTTCTGGACAAAATCTCAAACTAAGAGTCCCACAATTCTCCCCCTCCCCCCAATTGCTTATATGGGCCCATTCATTGCTCTCTTCAAGCTGACAGCATGTCTCCCAATAAAGCTACAATGAAATAGCAAATTAAATGTCCCTGGCGTTCAGTTATTTTCTTGCAGACATTTCATTAGCCCAAACCAGATAACATCATCTGACTAGTACTATTGATGCTACCTAGTTTGGATAGTAAATGTCTGCAAGAAAACAACTGAGCTTAGAGAGGAGCACCAAGCCCCTTCATTTCAATCTTGTGCTGCAAATATTCTTTATAAGTAACAAGATACCTAGATAAAAGTACTTCCAAAATACCCACATATGCATTCTCTTCTGAAAATTGGTGCAAGCAGTGTAATGCAACTCTCACCTTAATACTGAGATGTCAGTGATATGAACTACAGTTGAATAAGATATTATAAAACAAACCTAAGTTAGTGATTTATCAAGGATAGGCTTATTTTCCAGACTATACAACTTATCCCACATATTGTCCATCCTAGTGGGAACCGATAAGCTGTGCAAGATCTTGAATTTGTTGGTTTATTATCCCACCTATATTATTTTTATAAATAACTCAAGGCAACAAACATATCTAATATTCCTTCTTCCTCCTATTTTTTCCACAACCACCCTGTGGGGGATGGCCTGGGGGAGAGAGTGACTGGTCCAAGGTCACACAGCTACCATTCACGGCCAAGATGAAGCTAGGACGGTCTTTTGGCTTCTAGCCTTGTGCCTTAATTACTTTCCAACTTTTAACATGAAGAAATGCTGAAGCAGTATCCAAAATAGTTATATGTATTTAAGAGATTTATTAAAAAGATGATAGTGCTTAAGACAATCCAAATATTCTAGCACTTTCAAAACCCTCTGTAAGGACGGTCAATTTTTGTTTATTATGGATGCGCTCTGAGGACATGAAGGCTAGACCGGCATGGTCTTTTAACAGTGATCCCTTTTTCATTTGGAAAAAATAAAAAAAGAACAGGACGATTTCTGAAGATAGTCCTACTACCCACACAATCTGGCATTGAAAGCAGCTTAAGGGCATCCTCTGTTTGCAGAGCAAGGCAGTATCTCCTTCAGAGAGGCACCCCATTCCTCCCTCTTTTGCAAGTTCCTGGGGGAAGGAAGGCTCCAGTGTGCTGCTGTTTCTTGAGACAATACTTCATGGACCAAAAGGCAGGTTGAATTCTTCCTTACTGCTCTCACCTAGGCCTGTCTTAGTACCTAATCTGGAGCAGGAAGGTTCGGATCTGCATGGGAGATAATTCAATGTGTGCTGGGTCTAGGCGAGTGCTTGATTGTCGTTCTGCTGCTATCCCTGTGGATAGAAGGAGGTTGAGAAACGGTGATAGAACACCAACATGACATTTAGAAAGAACAAGAAAGGCAACAGTGGGATTTACAGTATTATTCCTGCCAAAAAAATTCATTCCAAAATATCTCTAATTGTGGGAATTAGTTAATGGCCAACTCTTGCCCAGTCATACAAATTGCAGGCTTTGTGGGGAGGCTAGAGAGGCCACTTGGGCTCTGGAAAAGCTGCCGGACATAAAAGTTTGAAACAAGACAGAGGTTAGCCTGTGAAGGACTAATTGCAGGTTATAGAAAGATATCTTAGAACAGTCCGTTGGAGTAGCTTTCAGTGGAACTCAATTACACTAAATATGTTAGGATAAAAAATGCCTGAAAGTACCAGTTTCCTTGAAGCAATAGAGCAGGTGTGTCAAACTGGCGGCCCGTGGGCCGGATGCGTCATGCACAGGCCACGCCCACCCCAGCTCCATGAATGGGAAATGTTGTGAAACGTCACAGGGCGGCAACATGACACAGCGAATTTTGACACCCGTGCAATAGAGACAATTCCACTTCAACCCTCACCTTGAGTTGACTGCCAGATGAGCCTGCTCACATTCTCCCGCTTTTGATTTGCCGACAAGTTCATCTCTTGCACAGCAATGATATTGAAGGAAGAGAACAAATTCTGACCAGGTGGAAAAAACAAACGAAGAATCTCAGTTGGGATGTTGGCTCTACTTGACTGTCCATGTTAGACTCATTCCAATCAAGTTCTCTTCACCCTCCTGACCCACTCGACTAAACCTGGGTTTTCAGTTCTGGTCTTTAAATAGCATCAATTCAAACTTCCACTCCTGCATATAACCCATGTGCCCCATAAATCTAACAAAAATGTGAGGCGCTAGCCAGGAAATCCCTCATTCAGATGAAAACCACAAGCAACTGTGACTATTATTTGCAGGATGGAGATACTAATGCTTCCCTACCTGATAGGTTTGGTGAAGTTCAGATAAAATGAGAAATGCAGGATACTGAACTTTAAGAAATTACCCATTTTGGTGGTACTTTAGCCCAGCTACATGACACAGAAACAGTTCACGCCTTTACTAATTTGATTCTCTCTAATAAGATACCTACCAGCAAGTTAATGGCAACAGGCAAGGAGCCATTGACCGACTCCCCATATTCAAACTGGTGCTCTAGACGGATGAGAACAGCATCAGGCTCCCACTGGGCCAATGTCAGCAAGTGTACATTCGAAGGAAGGGCATGCCGGAGAGCAGAGAACTGAGGATTGGGAGAGAAGAAAGTATTGGACTAACAAACACATTGTCCAATTGCTCTCCCTGAAAAGCCACATTGTTGGATAATGCCATTGACTTATGTAAACTATAAACATTCAACCCAACAAAAGGAATGCCATTAGATACTAAACAATATGCAAGTTATGAAAAGCAGGAGAGGATACTCGTCTTAAAAAGTTAAGCTTACATTTCAAAACTAACGGAGCTTTGGAATTTGGAGCATGCAGGCAGCACCTGTCCAAAAATACTTTTAAAACAGCCATGTATTTGCCTTAGATTGGGCAACCATATTCTGCAGTTGCCACATAGGCCCTGGAAAAGGTGCAGAAAAGTGCTGAGCTCAAATGTCCTTCTTGTGGACTGCTTTGCACTCTAAAACCCTCACAATTAAAATAATCTTAGAAATACCATCTATCGTGTTTCAAAAGTATTTTGACTGCTGATAAATAAGGCTTGGGATATTTGAGTGTTGCTTGCCTTTTTTCTTTCCCTCACCTCTTTGACAATGTCATGACTACTATCTGGTGTCAGCACCACCTGTGGTGCCATGTACTCTTGCTGGGCCCACAGACGATGCTGCTCAGCTGATGATTCCACTGTGTCTAAGAATACAAGGTGACGGCCTCGCACCACTAGTCCGTTGTAATATTCACCAGGTTCCAGTAATGGCTCTTGTACACCTCGGTTGTCATCATGTAGCAGCCTTCGATGTACCTGCAAGCGGCACACACATGAAAGGGAAAAGTCGAAGAATGGCAGGACAAGCATTGGAGTTCAGTTTGTTAATGCCTTAAAATGTCGGTGCTGTGGGATGGATACAGTATTGGAGATGCTGAAAAACAAGTAATTCCTAAAACCTAAGTAACTGACTACACCAACTCATTTAACCACTAGTCGTGCTACAGTTTCACATACGGGTTTTTCTTCTGTTTGTGGACTTCTCACTACTTTGGCGGCTGATCTCCTTTACCTCAATTTCCTAGTCTATGTTCTTCATCTATTGAAATTGTGAATCTTCTGCTTTTGGGGCTAACATTTTACATGAGGTGCTCAGCTCCCCCGGGTATAAAGCAGAGAAGGTGGTTCCCACAGTTGTAACTGGAAGCACTTACAGAAAGTACTTGTCCCCTCTGTTGCTCTACCAACCTGCTATACTTACCATAAGTTCAAGAGAGCCATCAGTGAGGCTACTGCCACCCTGCGAGCGATCTGTCAGCACTGTTAGCTGGGTCTTCTGGTCCTGAAATGGGGGGAAAAAGGTTGCACAGTCCTGGTTGCATGCATGAACAAACCTCACTCTGCAGACTTGCTGCAGGATTACAGGTGATCCCATCAGTGGAGGATTCAACCTACATTAGACAAAAGCCTACCCATATTATTCCATAATTATGCTTGTGTGGGCAGGTAGTCCTACAGGAGACCAAGAACAACCAAAGCTGCCAGGAACCATGGGATATTATTACCTTGATGTAGATACGAGTATTCACAGGGTAGTAGTTGCCTGCCACTGGCTCAGTCTGGCTCAGGTTCCACGTGACCCTGTAATCACGCCTTTTCGGGCAATGTAAGAGAGCAAATTAACTTCCTGATTTCCTTTATTCCGATGAACCTTGCAAAATCAAGGTGCCCTCCCTCCCCAGTTCTTACAAATAGAAGTGAGAAACAGTGAGGAGGGTCACAGCAAAATGAACAAAAAGGGCACTTAGTACAGCCATGATTGGTATTTTAGCTCCCAAAAATTATCTTTGCAATTTTAGTCTGGCTTGTTGGCTAAACGTGGCCATTGTATGAGCTTTGCCCAGCCTAGATAGTCTCCCCACACATGGATTTCAACTCTCATAGAGTCATTGCTGAGAATTGGGAGAGCTGAAGTCCAGAGACCTGAAGGGTATCTAGAATGGAAATCCACATTAGTTTTGTAAGCCACGCTGGCAGCGACATTTGCAACGTGACTGGATGCCATCATTTTGGGGAAGGCTGTTGTAGAGTAAGCCAGTGACTCTTTATACACTTCCATTTGCTCATACAGTGAATAAAAAAAACACGAAGTCTAATAGTTTGCTTAGGGTTACTGAATATGTTGTGACCAAGCATTTCAAAACCAGGGATGTCCAGCAAACGGTTTTCACTATAAGCCACTGTATAGTTCTGGCTGCAGGTCAGAGGACTGATGAATCTTCCCATTCCTAACCCCATACCTTCTCTCCAGGATCTCACGTCCATTGGAGTCTGTGTAAAAAAGGCCTCCAGTCTGCAGATTTGTCTCAAACCGGCTGATTATCTCCTTGCCATAATGATCCCTAGGGCAAAGCATGGAAGCCAGAATCTTGTGTTAAAGGTCAGCGAAGCCCCCCCCCCTTTCCAACCATGTTCTGATGCTTACCCTATAGGAATGGGTCCCACTGTCCATTCCAGTTCAACATATGGCTGCCCAGCATAGAGGCGCACCACTTGGGAACACCAATCCGAGAAGTTCTGGTATAGCTCTTGCACCACCTGAGTCTGCCAAAGAGAGACATAAGACTGCTAGGATCCTCACTGGGCTTCAAGAGCACAGCTGCCCTTTCGGCAGTAGACTGGCCCAAATGAGTTGAGAGCAGCTTTGCACACAAAGAAATACTAGGCACGTTAATGAGTGCTTACGGTTCCTTTAAATTCAAACACTTCAAATCATACAACGGATGCCACCTTCTGGCAAGGAGAGGCGGCTTAAGAAAATACTCTAATAAGAAATCAGATTACTCCTGTTAGACACCTCGGGTCCTGAAAAATGAAAATTCTCCTTTCCGACTAATCATAAAAGAACAAAAGCTGGTTTTATATTAAGCTTTGGTGAACTCAATATCGCCAGCAGAGGTGGCATTTGTTGGAAATGGTAACGCATCAGAAGCCAAAAGCCCCCCTTGTGAGGGAGAAGAGCAGTTCTTAAATATGAAAAATAAATTAAAAAAATAAAAACAATTCTCAGAAGACTCCACTCGTGAAATGGGACCAGGTATACCAAAAACTTAACCTCTCTTCTTTAAAACCCAAAATATTGGGGCTGGCAGCCTTCTGCCTGCCAAAAAGTAAGAAATTGGCCTTTTTCTTTCTGGCGTCCTCTCTTGTCGTTCTCCATACATCTTGAGGGAGGACAGCACTGAGTGCTAATCAGATTAGATTGCAGAGGGCATCAAAATCAACAAAAGGCTTTCTCACGTAAACAAGCAAACATTTGTGCTCAAGTTCCTGCGACTTGTAGTACTGCAATAGTGGCGAACTGTAGTATTGCCCTGCCCATAAAATGTTTTTCCCATCCCCTCAGTCCACAACAAATATTACTTTAGATTCCCAAACAAGATAAGATAGCTTTTGCAGGTCAGATGGTTTATAGCAATCCTTGTAAAGCTCTAGCACAGGGGTGTTGAAGTGGATTTCCTAGGGGGCCAGATCAGCATTGTAGTTCCCTGTGGGCCATGGGTGGGATGATGCCTCCTGCAGTACCCTGCTGGCCAAAATGGGGCATGGGGGATCTGCGCATGGCCCACTGTGCCTTGTTTTCATCCTCCATGGGCTCCTGCAGCACTCTGCTGGCCTAAAATGGGCCATGTGGCCTGTTTTGGGATAACTTTTGAGCCTGTTTTTTTGGCCCATTTCTCAGCTAGCAGAGTGCTGCAGGAGGCTATGGAGGGTGAAAATGAGGTGTAAGAGGGGGGCTGCACGTGGTCCATTTTAGCCTCCAGGGGCACTGTGGGCCAGTCCCTTGATATTTCCACGCCAGCCCTATAGGCAGGGGTGTGTTTCAAATTTTTAAACAGCCAGTTCTGTGGGCGTGGCTTAATGGGCGTGGCTAAATAGTCATGTGACAGGGTGGACAGCCCACTCCAATCACATGACCACCTAGCCACGCCCACACCAGTCAGAAAATCTATGGTGAAAATGCCCCCCATCCCCACCCAGCCTCCCGGCTGGAAAAAACACTCAGCGGGGCTTTTTTGTGGCTACGGGGAGGCTTGGCTTTTTGCTGTTCGCAGCCTCTAGGCTGAGCCTAGAGTCCGTGGGCGGTAAAAGCCTCGCCTCCCCCCTCGGCTTTTCGCACTCCGTGGACTCTAGGCTCAGCCTAGAGGCTGCGAACGACAAAAAGCCAAGCCTCCCCGCTCCCGGAAAAAAGCGCCGAGGGGCGCTTTTTCGCGGCCGTGGTGAGGCTTTCGCCCTCCCCCCCCCCAGCCTCCAATGCTTTAGCTGGAGGTTGGGGAGGGCAAAAACCTCCCCAGAGGCCGGAAGAAGCCCTGGTTCGGGGCTCTTGCGGCTGCCAGGAGGCTTGAGTTTTCGCTCCTCCAGCCTCCAATGCTTTAGCTGGAGGCTGGGGAGGGCAAAAACGCCTCCCCGCAATCTCCGGAGGCCGGAAGAAGCCCTGGTTCGGGACTCTCGCAGCTGCCGGGAGGCTTGAGTTTTCGCTCCTCCAACCTCCAATGCTTTAGCTGGAGGCTGGAGAGAGTGAAAACACCCCAGCCCAACCTCCCAGAGGCTGGAAGGAGCCCCAATTCAGGACTCTCGTGGCTGCCAGGAGGCTTGAGTTCCACCCCCCCCAGCTTCCAAGGCTTTAACTGGAGGCTGGGAAGGGCGAATACGTTACCCCAGGCTCCCGGGGGCTAGAAATAGCCCCGTTTGAGACTCTGTGAGGGCTGGGTTTTGCCCTCCCAGAGCCTCTGTGCATGCCCTGGGGTGGGCGGGGCCAGCCGGTTCCTGCATTTGCCGGTTCCCCGAACCAGCTGATTTTTAACAAGCGGCTCCCGCGAACCGGACCGAACCGGCTGGAACCCACCCCTGGCTGTGGCGCAATAGTAGGCCGTGGCCCACAGGTTGAGGACTTCTGTTTTAAATGATATATTGTCAAAATAATTCTGTGGTCAGCTGAAAACCCAAACTCACTTGGGTTTTTTGGTGGATTTCATGACTGAGTGGAGTTTTGAACTTGTTTCTGTGCCACTAAGTCTTCAGATTTCTGTAATAATGAATATTTTTTAAACTGGGTAGAATTCATACTGAAAAAGGGGTGACACGATAGCATTGTTCCACTATTTGAGGGGCTACCACAAGGAAGAAGGGGTTCACCTTCCAAGCACCTTAAGGCAGGACAAGAAGGAACAGGTGGAAATTAATCAAGGAGAGAATCAACTTAGAACTAAGGTGAAATTTCCGGACAGTGAGAATAATTAACTAGTGGAACAGCTTGGCTTCAGAAGTTGTGGGTGTTACATCACCGGAGGCTCTTAAGAAGAGACTGGAGAGCCCCTTGTCTGGTATGGTAGGGTCTTCTGCTTGACCAGGGGGTTGGACCTCCATGGCCCCTTCCAACTCTGTTAATTCTGTTATAAATGTGCTAGATGTGGCCAATGTGCACCTTTTTTAATCTCCCTTCCTTGCCTTCGTATTTTCTCTACACTTAATCTCTCTTGCCTCATCACCAATTCTTCCTTCAACTATCTTGCTTCATTTATGAACCAAACCAGTTTATAAGCAGCACACAAGATAATCTTTCTTCAGTGGCTAAGGGTACAATTCTAAATATTGCATAGAAATATGCAGTACTGTTGTTTTCAAAATGTTGAAAACAACTGCCCGGAGGACTGACTTTTTTTCTCACTTCGAAAACGTTAGTTAAAATAAATGGGAGCCATTTCAGCTTTGTTCTTGAGCAAATTAGTATAATGTCCCAGAATTGCTTGGTGAAACTAGAATTGTAATTTGAAAAATCTTTTGCTGATGGCATTTTAAGTATATAGACTCTGCATGAATATATGCATGCTAATATGAGGTTGTGTTTTGTTTTGTTTTTAAAGTAGATTAAGTCACATAATTTTTCCTCCTCCTTGATGTCACATGAGCTGTCTCCTTTGTGATCATCTAATATCTCTATAGCAACTACACTAATTATTTGTATAGGAAAGTAGCATCAGAAAAGTATATTTTTAGATAGCTTTTAATGTGTAATTTAACAGCAGGAAACTAAAAGCAAGCCATTCCATGCCAGCTATCACTTTAAGACCTACAAACCAGAATTTTAACATGTCTGCTTATTTAACCTTTCAGACTTTCATTTTTTAATCTCTCTTAGGCATAAATACATGCATGCCTTCCACATTTTTTTTTAGCGATTCACATTTTCATAACAGCCTACAAAAACTTTTCTCCAGAAGGCAAGACAAGAAGCAATGGATGGAAATTAATCCAGGAGAGAAGCAACCTAGAACTAAGGAGAAATTTCCTAATGGTGAGAACAATTAACCAGCAGAACAGCTTGCCTTCAGAAGTTGTAAATGCTCCAACACTGAAAGTTTTTAAGAAGAAACAGGCAGTCATTTGTCTGAAATGCTATAGGATCTCCTGCTTGAGCAGGGGGCTGGACTAGAAGACCTCCAAAGTCCCTTCTAACTCTAGTATTCTGTATACAACTAAAAAGTATCTTGATCTTAAATATCAACATAATCAGGGCACATATTTATTTATTTATTTATTTATTTATTTATTTATTTATTTATTTATTAAATTTATATACCGCCCTTCTCCCGAAG
>JANHFR010007097.1:149188-159809 GCA_032468015.1 Mimophis mahfalensis | reverse complement strand
AGCCTCCAATGCTTTAGCTGGAGGCTGGGGAGGGCAAAAACCTCCCCAGAGGCCAGAAGAAGCCCCGGTTCGGGGCTCTCACGGCTGCCAGGAGGCTTGAATTTTCGCTCCTCCAGCCTCCAATGCTTTAGCTGGAGGGTTGGGAGGGCAAAAACGCCTCCCCGCAACCTCCCGGAGGCCAGAAGAAGCCCCGGTTTGGGACTCTTGCGGCTGCCAGGAGGCTTGAGTCCCCCGCCCCCCAGCCTCCAAGCTTTAACTGGAGGCTGGGAAGGGCGAAAACGTCACCCCAGGCTCCCGGGGGCTAGAAATAGCCCCATTTTAAGACTCTGGGAGGGCTGGTTTTTGCCCTCCCAGAGCCTGTGTGGATGCCCTGAGGTGGGCAGGGCCAGCTGGTTCCTGCATTTGCCAGTTCCCCGAACCAGCTGATTTTTAACAAGCGGCTCCCGCGAACTGGACCGAACTGGCTGGAACCGACCCCTGCCTATAGGCCTTTGAGTCCAGCTTGCAGGCCTTGAGTTTGACACCTCTACTCTGGCATGAAGAAGTCAATCTTGCTTTGGTTACAGAATATGATGTCTACTGAATGATGTTGTGTTATTTAGCTTATGACCGCCATCCCTGCACTTTAGAGGTGGGGAGTTTAATTTGTCTGGACAAGTTATTCTAGTAACTGTGTCCTTCCCACTAAACAAGTAGCTAGGTAACTTTGTTTTTATGTTGCTCCATTCCAACTGGCTTTGAGTGGCAAGCACTCAAAAAAAAAAAAAAAAAAAGGAAATATCACCAAAGTGCAATAATGGTACAATCCATCTGTCAGCCTAGGAACACCATCAAGGGCAAGTCTGAATTTAACACTCCCCAATCAATCCATTAATCTTTATTGCAGTAACAGACCAGCAAAACACTCTCCAAATATTCTGTAAGAGCCACATTTCTACAGTTCTGCAGAAACTCAGCAGAGGCAGCTGCTTCACAGCAGTGGATGATGGTAGCTCCAGAGGTGGTATTCAGCCAGTTCCGACAGGTTCCGGAGAACCGGTAGCAATGATCTTGACTGGTTCGGAGAACTGGCAAATACCACCTCTGATTGGCTGACACTGGCAAATACCACCTCTGATTGGCTGACAGCATAGCCACACCCACTAAGCCACACCCTCAGAACTGGTAGTAAAAAAAATTGAATGCCACTACTGGGTAGCTCCTATGATAAATACCAGCTACAGAATCAATGTAGGTCAAAACTCTTGGGGATGGATCCTCAGCAGGAGTTACCTCCTGGATCACTGGGCAAACAGATCAATTTGGAGCAGATGACTTTGAGCTTTTCCTACCTTTATTTGATATACATGGACTTTCTGGGCAATGGGAAAGGCCTTTGAGGTGTCAGGACGGAAGATGTAGGCTCCAGATGCCTGTGAATAAGCTGCATTTCCAACGCTGGCATTATACCTGGAGAAGTCAGCCAAGAGAAGGACATGAAGACCATCATTTCTACAATAGCAGAACAGGAACTCATTAACCAATCCCAGCAGAGGAAAAGGAATGCCAAGCCATCCTAAAAATGCATCTGCCACCAGCCACCATAGCAAATAAAGCAGACATTCACTTCTCCAAGCACAAAGTAATCTGACCCACCAGAGGAAGCTTTGGGAAAGTGGTAAGGAGATGTTCTTGTCCAAATTTCGGATCTCCTTCATCAGTCCTGTGTTGGGGTCAAATAGAACTTGCAGATGCTGGACCAGAAACACACACAAAAAAACACTATATCAGACACACCCTCAGGAACAGCTGTTTGGATTTTTAGTCTGAACGGTAGCAAATGAAGACGACTATCCAGAAAGTTCATTTTCAAAAATTTTGGCCAGTCTCTTTCTTATTTATAGAATAGGAACATTTTGAGCATCTCTCTTTATTCACTATCATTAGACAAGATAATTTTTGGTATTTCCCTTGGTTTTACTTTAAGAGCTGTTTCAGCTTCACTTCCCTAGTGCAGGAAAAATACACCAACCAAAGGACAAAGGGAAGATCGGCCTGTACCTCATTCTCAATTGATGGTGTAAGACGCGCTGCAGCAGGCTGAGGACGCAGCCTTCTCAGCAGCCTGGGACGTGCTGAATCCCTGCCAGACAAGCGGGAAACGGAATAGGTTCTGTAGCCTAGTGGTGGGAGAGATGCCTGAAATACCAGCTCATTGGTGGCACTGCCTCGGTTATGCCGCACAGCACGGGTGAAACTTGATACAGGGATGATCTGGCAAGGAAAAAGATTGATTTCTTTAATGAGCTAAATTGATAAAAAATTGATTATTAACACTTCAGGGTCCACCCAGCAGAATAAACCTGCCCACTCCCCCCAACCTTGTTCAGAGCAGAATAATTTAGCATACATTTCCTTTCACTCCCTGGAACAACAGGAAGCCGGACCTCTCAAAGACATCACAGGACTTTCTCCAAGACTTTCATTTTACACAAAGATAGATTAACACTTTAACCAGCACACTTTAACAGCATCTAGGCAAGACGTTGCCTAACCCATCAAAATTAATCTTTTCAATTGATCAGTTAGTTTTGTAGGCGGTTCTGACTGAAATACGGTGCTTTACAGCACTCTGTGCAGTTACAACATCAGTGTATTGTCTCCAATAATCTGGGTCCTCATCAACCTTGGAAGGATGCAAGGCTGAGTCAACTTTGAGCCGGTCAGACTCAAACTGCCAGTGGGCAGAATTTCCCTGCAATACTGCATTCTAACCACTGCACCACCAGGTTGATAAACATTTTAACAAAATCAGGGCTAGTTGTGTAAATATTTTAACAGATAAGTGACTAAGATACTAAAGATATTGTGATGACAAACAAGCCATAAATACTTTCTTGTGGAGCCTTAAGAGTCCCACTAATTGAACTTCTTTGTTAGTGGCTTCCATGCAACACCTGGGGGTTGGGAGGATGGCCCACTGGGGTTCACAGTGATGCCTAAAGCTCTCCAAACCAACACCTCCTACCTCATTCAAAATATTCTGACCGTCAGGAGCTACAACCAAATAATGGTTTCCATTCACAGGCAGTCGGATATTCCAATCCACAGAACGGGCCAGAGGGTTATAGATGATCACTCTGAACTGCAAAAGTAATGAAGAAATAGGTTAAGCAAAAGAAAGACTAACAGCAGATGCTAAGGAGCCTGGTTATTTATTTATTTAATAGAACTTATATACCATCCCAGTTTATCAACTCCATGCTTTCCAGAGCCCAAGCAGAGGAGTGACTTGGGAGGCTCCCAATTTCTAGCTTTTAACAAGAGGAAGGATAAGAAACTCTATGGTCCCTTACAGCAGGGGAAACTTCGGTTAGTGGGCAGGCACTGATGTTGAGGTAGGTGCAATAGATGAAGTTTTCTGTGCTGCCGAGAAGATTGGCAAAGGCATTATTCACCACAATCTGCCAAGTCAAGGGAGAAAAAAAAAACAGCAGTTAAGTTCTCTACTCCTGCCAGAAAGTTATGAGTGTACAGAAGCACCACTGGGGGAGAATCAGTGAAGGTCTTATGTAAAGTCTTGGATTCAAAGCCACTTCAAGAGTAAAACAAACATCGACAAGAAGAGATGCTAAAAGTGGCTTCTGCATTTTTTTATCTCATCATGGGCAAAGTTAGGCTACAAAAACCAAGTAAATGTCCACTGCAAAAAATAGCTGTGATACCTCAGAAATTGGAGTCAATTGCACATAGGAAGATCCCATGGCAAGATTTCAGGATTTATTTTATTTTTTTATTTTATTTTTAATCCCATTTATATGCCGCCCTTCTCCAGTGACTCAGGGCGGCTTACAATCTGTTTAAGCACAAATCAATGTGCTCAGCAATAGCCTTCATTCCTTGTAAATGCCTGCTTATTAGCGGCATTTTTACAAAGTCAGCTGGATGCTGCATTCTTAACATGGAAGAAAAGAGGAAGACTCCTTTGAGCGCCATACGGCAGCTACCACAATACAGGGAACGCGGGGTGGCCATGTATACATGCCCAAAATCAGGTCAAGGAATCTCAGCCCTTGCTGTTACAACATGTGAAAATCAAGCAACATTTTTGCAGCCAGAGAAAGTGCTTTTACTTTTTTTAGTACAGTATCATGTACAAGAGCTGCAGTGATGCTCATTCCCATATGTGTGTGGTGGGAGAGAAATAGCAGGAGAAAAAGTGTTGCTGGTTCATGCACAAACCTGGCAGGCATCCCAACCAATAGACAACTGTTTGGCATAGTCATTGGTCACATGCTGCTTTGCTGTGCCACTCACTGCATCATGATGCTGAGCGACCGCCATAGCCTGGCCTATAAGAAAAAGACCACAGGTATCACACAGTAAAATTATGGGGTCCCTAGAGACTTGGGTGCTGTGGGAATGGCCACTGTTTTTATTCTTGCCTTGTACCCCTAACCAAGGTGCCACTGTCCAGAGCATCTGTTCCTAACTGGTCTGATGATTGTCATGGCAACTGCCACCATAGTCACTCTCTTAATAAAAGCTCAAGGTGAAAGCCCCGGTCCGCTCTCAAGGAGTGCACATACATACGCAGCACAGAACTGTTAGCGTTGCCGTAAGGCCCGAAGTTTGCTTTTGTGCCAACTAGCACTTCCAACTGGTTGCAGATCTGCAAAAAAAGAAACACTGAATCAGAGATCCACAAAGCACCAAGATACATTCTATTTCAAAAACATGAAGACTACCAACTTGCAGGAAATTGTTACTGAGGCGTTCATAGCGTTTCAAAGCTGGTCGGCTGGTGAAGTAGCCTGTCCAGAACTGATGGGGGCCATCGGCATATGGGAAGAAGTCATCGTATTTCTTAGACCTGTTCAAAATAAGATCGGTTAAGCAAAATCCACTTTTGGATGTGGAATGCCAACCTTCTAGTTTCAGAATAATATGAGATGATCAGTAGTAGAAACAAGCAAGTAGAAACAAGAGTGAAATTCATCTTCAGTGGGGGTTTTTTAATCATGATACTTTTGAAGAAAAAGATTGAGAGATCTAATGTCCTTCTTAGTATTCTTTTCCCCTTTTACAATACGGAAATTAATAATTATTAGGATGGCATTGGACGGGTAAATAAAATTATATGGGTACAGAAACTGATTTTAATCTTTTTCAAATGTACGCTATGGAACAAGAGGATAGGGTGGTTGGCATGGAATGAATTTACTGAGCCAAAGATATGCAGGTTAACCCAGTTTAGAGTAAAAGTAGGCAACTTTTACCTTCCAAATATTTTAAGATTTCAATTACTATTCCCAAAATCCAAAAGCATTGCCATTAGCAGCAGCTACTTTGGGGAAATGTGGTCCTTAACAAAGGAGAATTATGCTACCCATCTTTAATCTAACATCTAGATCTGTAGGGAAGGTTCAATCTGTGAGAAAGGATTTCTACTTCTCGATAATTTAGTGACAGTTGCAGGAAAATGAGTCTTCCTTCAAACACCGCCCCCCCACCCCTGAAAACGCCTGAAGAAGGGACAAACCAAGAGTTTCCCTTCAAGGGGACTACAGGTAATCCCTGGGTTACAAGTGTTTCGTTAGTGAATGTTCAAAGTTACGCAATAAGTGCCCCCTCACGTTTATAAACAAGTCCCAAAATGATGAATATTGCAGCACCACAGCAATTGTTTACTGTTACGAACGACCACAGAGGCTCTGCAACATTCGCCCCACCTATTTCCCCCAATCCTCCCCAGCTGGGTCTTCACAGGCACTTCGCCTGTGGAGACTCACTTTGAGAAGTTCTCCCCTCTTTAGTGCTTTCTTTGCCTGTTTCATTGCTTCAGGCTTTCAGCACATTCACAGAGAGCAGAGGCCTAACGTACTGCAAGATCATGCGAGATCAGTAGCGCAAGATCTTGTGATCTTGCACTTTAGGCCTCTATTCTCTATTAAAATTAAGCCCTGGATATTTGCAAACAGAAGGAAGGCTTCAGTCCCTCAGGCCTTCCCTCTGTTTGCTGTTTCCTTGCCAAAGCTTGCAGGGAGATTGTGTTCCTGTAGGCCTTGGTGGCCCTTTGCAAAAAGCCTTTGCTGACACCAGTTGAACTGAGTGGGAATTTCCCTCCAAAGCTCTGTTTCTCCCGGCAAAGGCTGCCTAAGCCTAAAGGGATGTAATCTTCAAGAGCTTTTCTGAAGGAAAGGGAGGCCTGGAAGGCCCCGTGTGGCCTTCCAGGCCTCCTTTCTCACTGGAGATCCGATTGATGAGGACTCCTTTTTCGTCACTGGAGGCCTCGTCAAGCCTTTTGCTGATGAGAAAGCAGGCAAAGAAACAGGCTGGAGAGAAGACAGATCTTCATAAGGTAAGTCATCTGGCATGGCAGGATTGGAGGGGGGGGAGCAACGGTGGGGACCCCAGGGAAGAGAGAATGAGGCATCTGTGGGTTGAAGGAGGCCCTGTGTGGTCTGAAGTAGGTGGCCTGTTCCATCACTAGGCTCCCCCCCCAACATGGCCTTCCCCACCCCAAGATACCTCATGTGCACTTAATGAACCACGCATTAAATTAGCAACTGTGTGGGAGAAAACAGGGAGTGATCTCATTCAAGGTACGATATTCACTCCCACGAATCCTTGGGTTACGAATGGAATGGGCAGGCTCTGTTACATTTGTAACTCCAGGACTACCTGTGCTAAGCTTTCTTGCTGTTTTGTCAGATGTGCTGTGACTTCACAGTTCCAACATGGCCAAGGCAAAGAGGGAGCATAATAGAACAGGAGATGGACAGATCAAGCATGACAGCTCACAAGAAGCAAAGAAAGAACGGAGGCTGAATGAAACAAAGCAGAAATGCCTCTAAGCTGCTAAGGCTGCCTGCTAGGCCCAGCGAATATCTGCTCTTGCCACTTAGCAATCCCAGCTTCTTTTGCAAATGTTGAGAGGGTATCTTAAAGGATGGATCCGAATTAAGCACCTGCTCAGGCAAGGGAGTGGCGAAGACAGCCCCACTGGAAAAAACTCCTATTGCAATGAGCAGCTCTGAATACCAGCCAGCTCACCAGCCAGCCTGCCTCAGCCCTCTCACCATGTCACGTTGGCTTTATTCAGCTCCCAAAGATAGCAGCTTGGAGTTGAGTAGAGTACGTTGACACGGCTGCCCCTCAGTTGCTGGAAGATCATATTCCAAGGAAAGAGACATGTTTATTTGCATTTCCTCTTGGCAAACTCATCACCTTCCCCCTACCAATCTGGGCATCTTTTGGTATGCCTCTCTGTGAATTACATCAACCAGTCAGAAACTGGTGTGGTGCCAGCTTGTGCCTCAACATTCCTCAGAAGGCCTGACTGTTGCGTTCCTTCCCATCTAAATTAACCGAGGCCTCAAGCTCTGAGGCCTCATGCTGGGTAAAATATCTCTTTCCAAACAGACAGGCCAATTGCCCACGCCAGGGTACCTGTGCATTAACATGATAGATCAACTTGTCCATGTTCTTGTACCACAGCATGGCGTTCTCGTACTGGAAATCAGATCCCATCGTCATGACAATGTGGTTTGTGCGATAGTGTTTGGCCTGAAGGGAACAATGAAAAGTGGTAAGCAGGTCTATTTGTCACATAGCCACTCCCTTCCTGTCCCCAGGAATATTGTTAACAATATATACAACAAGCAGAGTGATGCTCAGGAGCGTCAAGTGCTTAAGAATCTAGGGAAAAAATCCATTATTGCAGATGTGATGAGGAGGAGGAAAAAAGGAACAGCAGATACTAAAGGTTTCCTAGTGAGATTATAGTAGTAATCTGATCTAGTGGAAATACCTTGATTCACCATTCAGTACTTTGCTATAATACATGGCCACTTCTCATTTAATAACTTCTTTAGAAATGGTGAAGAGTTCATACGTAGCTTAATTTTACTCCCAGATATGGGTATCTACCCTGATACCACCCTTTGTTTTCACCTGGACAGCTGCAGTTCCCAGAAAATAGGCCACTATATCTTCCACATTGTTCTCATCACTGTCATCATCCACAATAGGATTGTCAGAGCAGATCTGATCCCAGCAGAGAGACATAGGGGGGTTATAACCATTTGGCAGGACACCTATCAAGAGACAGGAGAAATGAAAGGGACAAATGACACTCTAGGAATCAATTTCTATGCCCCAATTGTTACGCATACAACGAGGCAGTAGAGAACCAATATCCTACGCCAACTTGATTTCCCTCCGATGTGTGAGACTGGAAGGCAAGCTTTGTGAGCAAAAATATCTTGAAGAGTACCAGGATGTTGATGGTACTAGTCATCATCTGCTATTTCTTAACTGAATGGACAAATAATTACATTGGCAAGGTTGCCACTTAAGTCTTCTACATTTCCAGATCTCTTCCAGGTCAGCCTTGCTCACCGGTGAAGAGATCAGCCGCAGGTGGATCCAGGTTTCTGCTTGCACGCCACAATTGCTCCATTTCACGTAGTGACTCCCGGTAGAATTTATCCTGGTAATCAATACGGCCCAAGAAGAAACCATCATAGCCCATCTGGGGAGAATGGCAAGTGAGGGAATATAAGTAACTTGAACTCAGATAAGGGGATACTAAATGAACTGGGAGATCCCAACCCATAGGGTAATTGATAATTACAAAAGTTTTACATATTCACACACTTGGAATGAAAGGGGAGAGGATAAGAGTTAAAAATTCTGGCACATGTAGAAGTTTGCAAGACCTGAGCAAACAGAGAAGCCTGCTCCCGACTGTGCCCAAAAGGATCAATGTGCCAGGCTACACGGGGTCGGCCGCATTCTCCAAATGTCTCCTTCAGGAAATGGAGCCCGAGACTCATCTGATCAATGACAGCATTGTAATGCACTGACGCCTCGTCATTCATGCACCAACCACCGTTCACAAACTCCAGGCGCCCTGGTGAGGAGTGAGAAGCACAGAAAGAAAAACAAAAATTATTAAAAACCAGCCAATAACCCGGTGTTGCCTGGGTATTTATTTATCCCAATCCTGTATTACATAGGAATGGAGATGTGAAGTGGCAACGTAAGCATGGAATGGGCTGTTCTCCCTCCTTCCATTAACCTCTCCACAATTTCTGAAGAGGGGATGGCAAGAGCAACTTCTCCCTGAGCCCTGATTTCGGCGACAATTAAATGAGTTACAAATGTTTTCCCCGGGCCCACAGAAGCGTCAAGAAATGTCTCTGTGTGATGTAAGTTGTGTCAGTCTTGTAGTCGTGCAGGCAGGCCCTGTTACAAATGCCCCCTTGTGAAGTACTGTGAAGGTGTTACCATGGCAACTCCACTGTGCTGTAGGCTGTATCTTCACAGAACACACACACCGAGGGGTCAGAACACACACCCTGAGGGGTGTTAGGAGTGTCTTACCTCTTATTTGTTTCCACAGAGTAAGCCATCTGTGTATCAAGTTTGGCTGAAATTGCTCAAGGCATTCCAGAGTTATGTTGGAACATGGACATACACACACATCCATTTTGATATATATAGATAGGACAGAACTTGAAACCTACACTGCAAAAAGCAGCAGAAACCTTCCTCAGCTTGCCACTGCATCAGTATCATCCCTGGGGGAGAAATGCTCTGCTGTTCTCTTTAGTTCCCTGCTTCTGACCAAGATGTCCTTCCCATGATACACGTGATTCAGAGAAGCCAACAATTAACCAACAAGTGCTCAGTCCCTCTTGCTCACCTTCCGCAACCAGCTGCCGCACAGCCTGGCGCATGGCTTCCGTCTGCAGCCCCCACCAGCGAGCAAAGAATACCACTTCCACATAGATGAAACGCTTGCTGGGGTCCGCCAGCAGCTGAGGAATGACGGAGTCGAGGATGTACTGCACCCCGGCATGTTGGATGTCATTGCGGACTGCAAGGCAAGAAGCAGAGGAAGGCTGGGTCTATGCTCGTCACTATCACAGGTGTTTAGTATGTCCCATCTCTGAAAGAAAACCTGGCTTTGCTGCACCTGTTCCCACCACCAGCCACAAAACCACCTTCCTGGCCTTGTGCCGCTTCACCTTCCCAACCAACACAGTAACTGGCCTTGCTGGCCGGCAATGAGAATTTCAGGAAAGCATCTCTGTATGGACATGACCTTCAGAAAAGCTTCTAAATATTCTCACCCAGGATTCCGTACATTACCATTACCTGTGATTAAAGGATAAAATGTGTTGTTGGAAACTTTCTGTTTCCATGACTCTATTCTGGCCTTGGGAGGCACAGTGGAAAGCTCACTCACACAGGATGTTGCAATCTGGAGAAGCCAAGGCCTCAGTGATTTTGCGGAAAGATAATGCATGTCAAGGAAAGGGAAATTGGAGAATAGAGCCCAGCAACAGATTGCAGCAGCGAGACAGCAGCTTGGCTGCTCTTATGGCTAAAACCACAAGCCCCTCCTGGTTAAAAATGCCCCTCAATCGTGAGTTGTTCACATGGTCTTGGAGCTGTTCCGACCTTGGTCTCTAAAACATACCAAGTTTTGCTTCTTTCGTACCAGTATTTTCTTCAAACACAAATGGTAGCTGAAGACCTGAAGATCTGAAGATCTTCAGTTCCTTTAGGACAGTGTTTCTCAACCTTGGCAGTTTGGCATCTAAAATTTGTAAGTCGAGGAAACGCATCT
>JANHFR010007097.1:117673-128178 GCA_032468015.1 Mimophis mahfalensis | reverse complement strand
TGACCTTGCTAATACAAGCTCTGGCAGAGTGGGAATGGAATCCAGGAGGAGGGGACATCAGAAAGGGGGATGGGCCCCTAGTTCAAGCTTTCACAGATAGAAACGTTGGGGGGAGCGTAGCAATGAAATGAACTTTGTACCAATGCAACTGAAGCTCTGTCTCTTTTGTACAGGTTTGTGTTGTGATGCTGCAGTGTTTCATCACACTGATGAAACCATCAGATTCTCTGATGCCTCTGCCCACAGACTGCCCTTCTTTTGTTCTCTGCATGTTTCTCTTTGCGTCTATCATTCCTTTGTGTCATATATCACATCATCTATTTCATGAATCTGGGTGGAACCTTAATTACAGTGAAGAAAATTAGATTTAAACAATCTTAACCAATCTGCCTGAAGTCTCTTTTTAAATAAGTACACTTATATTCTGAATGCCAATATATTCAGTTATTAACTGCTGCTTAAGAAGTTACTTAAAGCTAGTATTTCCGTCACATGGTTTGTTGAACTCTAGTTTATTGTTATTTTGTTCCAGGATTTGTAAACCATTTATTTCAAATGTCATAGTACTTTAAGACTGGAACCAGCATCAATCAGGTAGATGTTTTGTCTTCCTTCTTTCCTGTGTCTAACTACTGACTTTCAATTCATTTCAGGAATATGACAACGTAAAGTCTAGCAGCTTATTGGATCTTTTCCCTGTTCCACCTAACCATTACAGAAATAGCTCCGTGAACCACTGAGGCTTTGTAATGGTTCACGGAGCTAATGCCTCCTAAAGTACTACCAGTGCCTGCAATTAGTGCAGATTCGAGTCCCACCAGACTCATGGTTGACTCAGCCTTGCATCCTTTCAAGGTAGGTAAAATGAGGACCCAGATTGTTGGGGGCAATAAGCTGACTTTGTAAAACTGTCACTGGGGTGGGGTGCGAGAGCCCTAATGAGCAGGCATATACATGGAATGAAGGCTGTTGCTGAGCACATTGTAAACTGCCCTGAGTCTTTGGAGAAGGGTAGGATATAAATGGGATTTTTTAAAAAAATGTTCTGCCAACATTTCTTTTTCTGCCTTTTCCCCAGGATGTTGCCTTCACCACCTCCTCCATCCCTAAATGAGATTGGCTTAAATCATCCTTAGTTGTATCCATATAACTGTTCCATTCTGATGGTTTCTATTAGTTTAGTTTACCTTCACATTTTTTCCTGAATGATGGGCACATTTTTGATTACTCACCATTATTATTTTTTTAATCCCATTTATATGCCGCCCTTCTCCAGAGACTCAGGGCGGCTTACAATCTGTTTAAGCACAAATAAATGTGCTTAGCAATAGCCTTCATTGCTTGTATATGCCTGCTTATTAGCGACATTTTTACAAGGTCAGCTTTGGCAACTTTTAAGCAGGGAGAACATCCCCAGAAATATATGTCAAAGGAGGATCTTGTAACCCAAAAACATTAAATGCAAGATAATAATTTAATAGAAACACAGAAATTTCTATGCTGCATAGGGGAAACATCCAGTCACATACACATAGCCACCTTGTCTCTTATTTATCTTTACTGCTCTTCATGACACATATATCAATTTCAAAAACTGTCAGGTTTGGCCTGATGCTTTGATACATTTACTCTCAGAGGAGCAAGTTCATTATGCTCTAGAACTGCTCAGCGAGAAATACACTCAAAAGGTTTATGCAAAAGTAAAGCCTTAGCAAAGGAAAGAGCCAAATCTTGTAATCACTGCAGGATTTATGATCTCTTTCTATTCGTGGAAGGCTTTTGTCAGTGCTATAGCTTTAGAGAATGGGAGGAAAATGATTTTGCAAATTCATTTTTTTTTTTCCTAATTCCCCATTTCCCAGACTTGTGGGGGAGATTTAGGAGCAATGGTGGGATTCAAATATTTTCACTACCGGTTCTGTGGGCGTGGCTTAGTGGGGGTGGCTATGCTGTCAGCCAATCATAGGTGATATTTGCTGGTGTCGACCAATCAGAGGTGGCATTTGCCGGTTCTCAAAATTATCGCTACCAGTTTTCTGGAACCTGTCAGAACTGGCTGATGACCACCTCTGTTTAGGAGGAAGGCAAAAGGAAAATGCCATCATTCTTTCCAGACACAGAAGCCTCCACAAGATGATCAAAAAGCCTTTTCTAAATAAGGTATGTACAAAATCTGTAGCACATTGTGATATTTTAAATTAGCATAATGTGAAAAGTATTGAATTCCACTAACGTGACTCAGGTTTACGTTTAAATTACATTTAGAAATTACAAAACTTTATAGGTAAAATGCAACATGCATTATTCATTGGTAAGTTGATAAAAGCAATAGTGAATATATACTGCAATTCACATCTACACTGAGTTGAGACTTGTAAATCCAAAATTGCCCAAATAGTATTTGCATATAGTAATATGTGGCATTGTTTATCTAAAGTTTTACAATATACAAACCTTTTAGGCAATTTGAGGGGTTGAATAATCTAATACTGTCACATTGTCACAAAATAGCTGCAGTGTGGAAGCTTACTTGTTACTGAGAAGATTGACGAGATATATATGGTAAGTCCTAAACCTAAATTTAGCTAAAGATAAAATGCCAAGATTGTCTCTCATCATCCTTCTAATCATCCCTCTCTCACCCATCCCTGTTAACTTATCACTTCAATTTATCTTTTTTTTTTCTTTCTGAGTAAGAGGCATACTTTCAAGTCAAGGACTGTCTTGCATTTGTTCATGTTTAAGAAAAAAAATCCTAACAATGCCTATGAAGTCCTTCTGATAAGTAAGACTGATGGTGGTAGCTGATGTTTCACTGCATGTTCGATTCACCACGCCAACCACTCAATTTTGAGAATATATTCAGATAATTCTGTGAGATGAAAAACTGGTGACTGCCAAAGAAAATAATCTTAGCCACATTGCCTTCCCTATATCATGAATTTATATACAGTCCTTTTAATGTTTTGTTTCTCTAAATGTGTCCATTGTACATTTAGGTTTTACTTTCTAGTTAAAACTAAGACTTGCAAGTCTCGGCTTAATAGAATATTTTCCTTAAAAAATCAGTTTTGATCACAGTATGTTTGAGATTGCAGAATGCAGAACAGGGATGAAATAGAAAACGTTGGATTTTGGTATTCCTAACATCTTGAATTTTTCTTAAAAAAATATTTTATTGTAATTTGTTTGTTGTGAGACATCTGGAGTCATTGAGAGTTGGGCAGCATACAAGTTTTAAAAATATTATTATTATATCATTCATGAATTCAAGCATGGAGGTAAATCGCTACAATCAGAATAACATCCAGTGATATTTTTAAGTTGCTTCTATACTTCCTGCTCCTAGAAAAGGAGTTGAATTTTTTCTTCTCACCCATAGTTGATTTGTTTGATTTATTAACCACAATTTGGACAATTTTTATTATTTATTTTATTTTTATCATTACTTATCTTGACTGTTCTATGGACGGAAATATTGATGCCAGTTGCAATCTCATCATCCTTATTCACGTTGTCTTACCTACATATCTTTTGTATTACCTGCCATATTATAAATATAGCTGTTCTCAAACCAGTGTATTATAATAAGATTTTCTATACTATTTTAAACAATGTGAAATGTAGCTTACCACATTCCTTCTAGAAAGGAATGCCAGATCTAATTAAGTGCCTTAGTAGAAATATCTTTTTGAGATAATGCATCTCCAGAAGAACCAAAGGCTTCATATACTAAAAACCAAAGGAGGGTTCATATGAAATACGCCCTCAAGTGGCAGTGCGTACAAAACAGCCATCATGACTCATCAACAGCACTCTATATAAATACCCCCCACACAAGAATTGGTCAGGTAACAGTTACTTAAATGCTGTTCTCCAGACAGAACATGCCAAGCTCCTTTGCTCAATTCCTTCCTGCATATATGCTCTGGACCCTCAAACTTTGTTTGAGTGGTGGCTTAGAGAAGGAGAGCTACAATAGAGAACAAGAGCTACAATAGAGTGGCAAGCTACCGTGGACTCACTTTCCTCTGCAGAGGTCACTTTGCCCTCTTTCTAGGTATCCCTGATAAGGAAGGAAGAAAACAGTGTGGCTCCGCTGCCTGCAGCAATGCTACTATGAAAGGATTGATTCCTCCTTCTGAATAAGAGCCAGACGAGGAATTGGGAATGGGTGAATGAGAGGAGCTCCTACCGGATGGTGGGAGTGGCAGGGGAGTGGGTGAGACAGGGTGAATGAGGGTGAGTGAGACTCCTGTGTGAATGTGTTGTAGTGTATGTGAATATATGGTAGTGTGTGGAAAGATGGTGGCCGGTGAGGGCACTGAGAACTGGTGGGGCTATAGTGTCGTAGGGCACCCAGCTACCCCTCCTGGAGATGGTTGCTGAGGACAAGGTTGGGGGCTTTGGTTTTGGGGATGGGGGCTGTCATTGGGGGGGATGGAGGTGCTATTATGGTAGTAACGGATCTTCCAAATGTATGATGGGAGACTGGGAGCAGGCTACCTTTGGGGAACATGGACTTATTGCCATATATGAGTTTGTGTTCAGGTTTCTTGATCTCTACCCAGTACCCTGTTAGCAGACCTTTAGTGGCCCTGACCTCTGGCTACTGCTATGAAATTCCAGATTAATCTGGAATAAGGCATCCCTCATCAGTGATTTAAATGTTGATGAGAGGACCTTTCTAGTACATACAACTGAAATCTAGCTGGGTCTTGAAAGGGGTAGTTCTTTTGGAAATATGCCAAGCGGGAGTTGGGTATGGCATCAGCTGAGACTCTGGGGCAGGAGAATGATGATGTACCACAGATCATTGGATATAAGATCCTGTTCTCTGGATTGGACTCCGGGGATCAGTTGTGATTGTTGCTGTTGTACCAACCTCACTGCTACATAGTTAATTCCCCTTCTAGAGTTCGATTACATTCTGGATTGCACCATGATGGCTATGGACCAATCCCAGGTAATTCAGAGCCCATCATGGGTCACACTCCATATTTGATGTTTCCGTTGGATCAATGGCTATGTGATCTGAAACTGGGGGAGTTCTTGTTCTCTCTCATGATCAGACATGGGTTTTTCTAGTGCTGTTATATGCTATAGGGAGATGGACCCATTAAGTCAGGTTCTAGGACAATGTCGTCTGTGGTTTTGGATGGGGTGGTACTATTCTAGACAAACATGGTGTGCAATCTGGAGCTCCTCCTAGACTCACAGCTCCATTCCTGAGCAGGTGGCAGTCATGTTAGGAGGGCCTTTGCACAGCTTTGTGTTGTGTACCAGTTGCACCGTTTCCTGGATTGGAAGGGTCTGCTCAGTCATTTATGCTCTATCCTCACATTGGACTATTACAATGTTCTTTACTTAGAGCTACTTTTGAGGGAGAATCCATGACCGCCAACTGGTGCAGAATGCAGCACTGCAGATGTGTGGTCTTGCAAGTTACATTGGCTGCCAGTCTGCTTCCAGGTCCAATTCAAGGTGCGGGTTTTAACCTTTAAAATCCTTGAGGGCACGTAACTAGGTTGTCTGAGAGGCTGTCTCTCCAATTACATCAGCCCATCCTTGAAAACCTCTAGTTAAGGGGCACTCACAATTTCTGGAGGCAAGTCATTCCACTGATTGTTCTCAAATATCAGACAGGACTGGGCTTACTATGCCTGTTGCTATATTTCTGTTGCTTCAAGTTTTCAGCATAGTCTAGGTAAATTTTAGGGAAAGAGAATATTCTACTCATATGTAATCAACGGTGTCTTAATCTCACAATGTGTTTCTTACAGTGTGTTCCATCATTATGTTTGTGCGAAGCAAAGATCAATTGGACAAGCACTCATCATCCTGGAAAAACTAACACTATTTCCCTATATGATACAGTAGAATAATTTGCTCAGATCTATTTATCACTAAAATACCAGAAAAATCAACTTTCTGATTCCTTATACTGTTTTGCAAAGTAATACCAGGCTTGGAAATAGAATCTTGAAGTTCTTGGTTCAGGTCTTTCTGAAAACCCAAAATACCAGCCTCTTTACTATTCAGCTATTTCTGATCCACAGAGGAAAAGAAAAAAGAAATTACTCACTTGTAACTGCTGTACTTTCGGATGTCTTTCCCCTTTTCCCACCTACAGGGACAGATGCATATGCAACCAGAAGCCTCTTCCCAACAGAAAACTGTTGTAGTTGTCTCCTAAACATGGGACTGGTGTGCATGGTGACCCACAATTGTAAATAATCAAACCAAGATTGCAGAGTTGCTAAAATCTCCTTTGTAAACTGCAACTTAGAATCAGTTTTTTTGGGACAGTTTTCTGAAACTGATGGAAAGACATGACAATGAATGCCTGGGGAAAGGGCTGAGAACGGATTGAGATTATCTTAAAGAACATCAGCTACAAGTGAACAGGCTTTTCTTCTTCAAGATGTCCTGTACATTCCTAATAGGATGCAGGAAATGAGAACAGAAATCTCTCTTCCAAAACGGCAATTTCATGGGTAAACTTAATGAAAAAGACAGCCTATGACAGAACTTTACAACTATATTAAAAATGTAATACAGAATGGTAGAATAAGTTAATAAAGTAAAGGGAGAAGATAGAGATTATTGCATTATCAATACCTAATCTGTTCTATATTGCATTTCAGTCTTTCAGTGGCACATCCTAAAATCAAAATATTGACTTTTCAGGAACAAAGGACTAAGATTTCTATAGCTGAGAAGGGATTGTCATCTCCAGAGGTTTTGTTGCATTGCTTCCTTGTTTGGGGAGTTGTTCTAGGATAATTGATTTGCAATTCTTTCATAAATGTTAGTAAGCATATAAGGCAGAGTCATTACTTCCTCTTTTTCACAGCTGAACTTTGCAACCCAGTATTTAGTTTCATTCTGTTTTATATTAGGACCGCTAAAATATTAACTATAATTTTCTGTGCAGAGTTCATCAAATTAACTTAACACCCATACCAGTACAGTGGAACTTCGGCTTGTGAACACCTCGGTTTGCAAACAATTTGGGTTCCGACCTGAGAATCAAGCAGAGTTTTGGATCAGTTTCCGATCCAAAACTCGGCTTGCAAACAAAAAACAGCACAGAAAACTTTCTTTCCATGCTGTTTTGGCTTCTGCGCATGTTTAGAAGCATTGCTTCAGGCTATGAACACTTTGGCTCATGACCGCAATCCCAGAACAGACTGTGGTCATGAGCCAGCCGAGGTTCCACTGTAAATCTAAATTATTTTTTCCTGAGATATTCAACTTTGTGTGGGGAAAAAAATGCTAACTAGTATAATTTCGTGCTCCTTTTTAAACTTACATGGCAGTCTTTTTAATATTCATGTTATCATATATAATCTTCAAGATGAAATTATTCTAAAGCTATAATTTTATAATGGATTATTCTTTTTTGCAGTTACATAATGATTACTTATAGAATAGTTTATGATTCTTGAATTAGAATAGGCATACTATCCATCCTAAACTTACCTGAAGAAAATGTTCAAATAAAATTCATAAGTCTTGTTGTCCCCGTCAGAGTGATGTTTGGTACTTATATGTTAGGAATTCTGAAGCATTTTTTTTGTATCAAAGTCATAGTAATAAGGAAGATAATTAGTTGGAAGAACTCCATCTATAGATTCACTGCACATAATTATTTTGGGAGCTGATGTTTAGTGGCCATGTCATATCTATTATGCTATCAATTCACCAAGTGAAGACAATGTAAGCCAATCATCAACTGCAGAGTTCACACTTATAATAGAGGGATCAAAAACTCAATGCTGCATCTTCATTTTCTTTGGCAGTTCTGTCTTCCATGCCTCAAACTTGTTACAGAAACCAAGGGAAACTTTCATTATATCTAAACATTCTCACTTCCGCCTCTAGAGCAGGGCTGTCAATCTTGCAGCCTGCAGGCTGGATGCATCAGGTACTGGCCACGCCCATGCCTGGTTTAGCAAAGGCTAAAAAAGTCCTGATACGTCATGTGGGGATGCCGTGTTGATGCAAATTTTTGGCACCCCTGCTCTACAGTTACTGTGGTGAAGAAAAAAACCAGGAGACAGTACAGTGAAGGGTTGTGAAAGGCCTGGCTAAATGTACTTTTGATTCCTCAACTACAAATGCGCAGCTAATCATCTTGCACAAGAAAGAATGGCAAATGTTCTAGGATTCAGGATTTATTGGAAACATGTGAGAAGAGCGAATAGGTTTTGTTTCAGCTATCAACTTTTTCTTCTCCAAATTAAAATAGAGAAAATGGTATGAACTGATGTAGGGGGGCATCTAAGGGACAAAAATAAACAAGATCTTATGCCATCTTAAAATTGAAGAGATATATAGTAAAATCATATGGATATCCACTGAAAAAGAATTCCCAATGGACTTAATGGGGTAATTTTTGGAAAAGTGGTTTTAGCATACCATATTACTGTCCAGATATTTGATTGTGATTTAAGATGTGTATGATGAAGTGGATTTTGGACTATAAAATCTTTTACGATGCTACAGACTGGTCACTAGTAAAATTATTCATAAGGGGAGGAAAATCTGGCTGGTGCAATTACTGGTTTCTTCATGCCTTTTAAGGTAGAAAGTTGAAGGAGGAATAGAACCTTGGTTGGAATACCTGAAGTATTGTGGGATGAGATGAAGCCATGCAAATTAGGTTCAATAAACAAAATAAAAATCTGATCTAGCTTAGAAGCTCCCTTTCCCAACTACGTATTAAACTACAGTAGTCACAGAAAATTCATTTGCCATTAAGTTATGGGGTTTAGAGAACTACTTAGTGACTACTGAAACTAGCATGGTGGACAACAGAGGAAGGAATTGAATAATGAGCATGGTTGAAAGCGGAGATAATGGAAGAGGGAAGGAACAGAGAGTAAGAGAGTAATTGATGAGAAAGCCTAATGTAGACATAAGGACAACAGAACCATGGACTGGAGAGAAAGATGCGCCTGTATAGCACGATGTAGCAATGAGGAAAGTCACCATGTGGGCTTCAGCTTGAAAGAGTAGAAAAGAAAGGTGTGTGTTAGACTAGATGGACACATAAAATTGCAGCTTGCTACTTTGAGGAGCCCAGGGGAAGGGAACTGGAGGCAGCGAGCGCATAGAACCAGGAGTCCAGGCTGCAGTACATACACTGAGATTATTCCCACGCGGTCGCGCCTTCCTCCTCTGTCGCAGCCATACAAGACGGTGCACACAGAAACGGGAAAGAAAGAGAGAGAAGGAAATAAATATAAAAGCATAGGGAGGTATAGGACCAAGGGGAAGGGAGGAGAAACTAGAATATAGTACTGTAAAGGGGCAGAGGTGGGGAAGGGTGTAAGGAAAGAATAGTCAAGTTAATGTCATATTTATGCATAAAACCAGTCTAGCCTAGTGCCAAAAAGTTCATCTCCTCCTTTGATTACTTCAACCCAAACTGACAAAGTTAGACAACACCACAAAGGGACAGGCAGCCTCGGAAGGAATGAGTTGAGTAATGCTGAGCTGAGCAGAGCAGCAGAGATAACAGCAAGGCCCCATATCTTCCCCCAAACATGCCGCAACAAGCCCCAGCCATTGGAACCGCCAGCCACTGTTGAAAGCTGCAACATTATGCACAAACCAAACATGGACAAATACTCCAGCCCATAGTTTTTGAAATTTTCCCATTTCTTCTATTTTAGTGTTTCCAGCCCAACCCAAGAGAAGCAGATTCTTGCTTCGGAAACTACAGAAAATCTGTAAGTAGGGGTTGGTCAGTGGAAAAAAGAACATTTATAACATTAGAAACAGAAATATGTTAAAAAAAATTAAAGATAGGAAAATCCATTGCTTATATACTATTGGTTTGGATTTGAAATATTATTTATATCCTGTCAAAATATTGCTAGATTGATGAAAGAGCTACTGTTTGATGGAAGAAACTAATAAGTAAAATATGAACCATTATACTGCCTGGTTTATCTAGTAGGCAAGGTTGGCGGAGTCTGTTCCTATGGGTGTTTTTTGGGTGATCCAATTCTTGAACTGTCTCTAACTAACAGAAAGGTTGTTTTATCTGAACTGTATAAATAACCATTTTCCTTTGAAAGGTTATATAAAGTAGCACCTGCATAAACCCTGCTTCCAGAAGGAGAAATAAAGATACATACACATTTGCGTGTATACATGGATAAGTGTATAGATGCAGATTTGAATACTATTAGGTATTATAGCATAATTTGAAAAAAAGACTTGCCATAGTGGAAAAAGACTGTGGCCATGTGATCTAGTGATTGCTGAACATGCTGTTTTGATCACAACAGTCTTTCACTGTACAGGCAAGAGGTGATGGTTGTACAGGAAATTAAGGGACTTCTTCCAGATCAGTGGTTCTCAACCAGTGGGTCGGGACCCCTTTGGGGGTTGAATGACTCTTTCACAGGGGTTGCCTAAGACCATCGGAAAACACGTATTTCAATACAAATACAGGCGTATGTGAAAATAATTTTATGGTTGGGGGTCAC
>JANHFR010007097.1:94164-104172 GCA_032468015.1 Mimophis mahfalensis | reverse complement strand
TATATTGGCTTTTTTAATATGTAAGCCGCCCCGAGTCCTTCGGGAGAGAGGCGGCATATAAATTCGATTAATAAAAAAAAAAAAAATAAATTATTAGTATTAGTATCTGAAAATGTTATTTTATTTAGTCTCCTTACTCAAAATACCTTTATTTGCCAGCAAAATAACTGGATCTATGGAAATGGCACTTGCCTTTGGCAATCTTGATGTCAAGGGCAGTCCTGATCAGTGCCATAAGAGTAGAATTGAAATGGACCGTGTTGTCGTCCGCCACAGGTAAGTCCATTCGTAGTAATCTCTGGAGAAATTCAAGCAGAAAGGTGTGAATCTGGGATCTCCCTCACTTCCCAGTCTGTCATGCACAGAGGAATATAAGAGCCTTGGGGAGAACTCTGAGCTCAGAGACTTTTTCCTGTGCTGTCTCTATTATTCAGATTACCCATACTAACAAACTACTTGCAACTGTTCTACTTCCTTTTTCTTTCACCCAACATTTCCTATGCCCAGATGCTATGGATTTTCCACCAGCCATGTGGAAATTTGGTTCCAAATAATTCTACGTAATAATTACATAAATGTCCAATTAACTGCAAAGCACGCGGCTGGAAGTTCATTCCATAACAATATTTGGAATCTATTCTCACATTAATATAGCTAGGATTTTTTAGCAGAGTTGAAATTGTTTTTAGACTTCCGTTTTAACCCTTGGATTCTGCTGCTCTATAGACTATAGATTTCAATACTCACAGCTCTGCTTCTAGACTTTCCCCACAATTGCTCACAAAATTCAGGAATTTTCTGTTCAGGGTCCTCACTCAAATTCACATAATGCTTTTCTACCATTATCAAATGAACCCCGTCTTCTAACTCCCACAGAGTTCTCCCCTCAGAGCTCAGGTTGCGTCTGTATTTTAAAGTAAAAATCGTAAAGTAACACACAAAGTCCCATCTTTTCAAGATAGCAGCAGACAGCAGCAGTAAAGGGATGGGTTCAAGGAGAATGCATTCAACCATTGACCAAGAGCAAGTTTTATCAAATGTGCAAGTTTAGAAGCAAGCAAAAGGAGCGTGCGGCATGCAGCATGCATCACAGCACTGCACAGTGTAAAGGCATCCACAGAATACATCTTGAGACTCATTCATAGCTCTGATATAGATTGGTCTATAGGGAGAGATCCAGACTGTGGGCTCTTGGTGCAAAAAAATGGGTGCATCCTTAACACAAAAGAGAAAGAAATGAAACTGGCAGATCATAGGCCATGTGCCATTCCTCTGAGCCAAGGCTATGGGCTGGAGATCACACAAGATGCTCAGGGTGGGGCTCGATTAGCTAGTGCATTAGCTGAGATAGGCTGCGGACTAATGGAAATGGGGGTTAGACAGTAACGGGTTTGGGAATTTGTTAAGTAAATGTCACTGAACAGAGGTGCACAGGATGATAGGTAAGATCAAAACAGGGAAGGAAGAAAGCAAGAGAGAAAGTGGGAGGCACACATACAAGTGATGATGACACATTCAGCAGAAGATCCCTCAGGAACCTCATGTCCAGAAAACCTGTAGATCTTGAAGATCAGCCTGCACTGGAGGCCTACTGAAAAAAAGCTTACCCAGGAGTTTGCACTTCTGCATTCAGCATTCCCTCTTTGGCAATTTGTTAAGAATGCTGCCTGTTCCCTTACATTCCTTTGCATTTTTCAACTGTTCATCAACAGGCTACAAGCTGGTGTGTAAACTCCAGTCTGTCATATAATTCAATCCAATTTGTCAGAGATAATCCTTTGCTTCTGGCCACATGCAAAGTCTCGTGTGGAGGCGAATGGTGAGCCACTTTCTAGATAGGATGAGGCAATAATGTTCCCAACCCCATCATTTAGACCATTCCTTTGTATTGTGTTTTGAAAATTTAATTCACTGAGGATTGTGGGATGGCACTTCAGATATTTTGGTAGTTCATCTAGAATAGTTGTAGAAATTATAATTTTATTGTGCAACCAAAATCAAATAACCACGCCAGGTAGGAGGATGCAGCTATTATTACTCACTAGTCGCAGTCTCCAGGATTTCATACATTAACAAGAGTTACCCCTGCAACTGCTGTATAATATTTCCCCATAATAGTAATGCTTTAATTTGAGGACCAGCAATACTGTCCTGGATCACATGATAAGCTGTCGCTCAAACATTGTCACATTAAAGCATTCCCATTCTACCATTAAAAAATGCATGGATAAAGCCTTGCTGCAGCATTACGTTGTGAATTGGTTTTTTTTCTTGCTTTTATTCCAATTAAACAAACTTTTTCCCAACTTCATTCTTGCCCTTTCTGTTCATCAAAGAAACATCCCAAAGACTGGCCCAAGTAATCTCAAGATCCGCTAACTCCCTTCACCAGATTGTGTGTACTTGTACTTTACATAATTTCACACATAGTCTTCAGCTCCTCCTTACTGAATTTGAATTTTCTCATGACTTTTTTATTTTTGTAGTACAGAATGCCCAAAGACAGTAGCTTAGATTCTCATGCACTGGAGCAAGATGGCTTAAGCAAGTTAAGGGAGATGAAAGCATCAGATTGAGTTAGCCAGAGTGTGCAGATTATTGAATATGAGAATGTCAGGTTATGTGTAGATTCCAAATCTGTAGGGGACTGAGCCTTTAAGATTGTTATTTGATACAGAAGTAAATTTGTATGCTAAGGAATAATCGTAGCAGAAAAGAAAATGGGGAATGATGGATGGTACAGGTAGCAAATCTTCCATCAGGTCAGATAAGGCAATCAGAAACTCTCATTCCTTCCCCCACAGTCATGAATTTGTAGAATTGTTTCCTCTCTCAGTAGTTTTCTGGACAGCCAGTGACATATATAAATGAACCTAGGAATGCATAATGATAACTAATTGTAAGAAGATAAAAGTATGACTAGAAGGATTAATCAACACTAGGGGTGGGAAGGAGGGAGATGATTGTAGGGTTAGTTCTAAGAAATCTTTTTTACTCAGAGGATGTATAGTTGAAAAACAGATGCACAGACATGGAAATAGTACAAGTTGGAAAGATCCTCTGCATTTTGATATTGAAGCCTTGACCCAAAGCTTATTTATCTTAAGTTTTGCATATCATGTTAACCTAGTATTCCACAAATAAATCAGTTTACGCTAAGTAACAAAACCTATGGATTGAAACATGGCTCTACTTGTCAGGAATATATAGACTGTTCTGTGGTCTTCTTTAGTTCCCTTGTAGAAAGACAAGAAGGCAGTCTTGTTTATTGATCCAATTATGCAATTCTAGTCTTATAAGTCCAACTTTATTTGAAAACTACTTTAGTGCTTCAAGCTCTATCAAAAGCTAATTTTGCAGAAACTGTTTGTGTGTTGTATTCAGACTGGTCTTTGAGAACATAACTCTTATTGACGGAGGAACAAGCTGCAGTGTGATTTGAGTTTGTATCCTCTTCTGAACCTTTACAATTTGGGTTTAGAGTTCATTATTTGATAACAGAACATAAATGTAGCAATTTGAAAACATAGCTATACATGCCTCCTCTTTGAAGCACTGCTCAGTTGAAAGAGCAGGTTTTCTTTAAATGCAGCTTTTATCCTCAAAAGCAACTGAATTTTCCATTTTTGATCGGTATCTTCTTAAGATGAGTAGCTGTTACTGTGATAGAAAAGAATACCTTCTTCGGTTTCTCTTTCTGTTCATAACTTGCACTGCTTTGAGTACCTCCACACAGAGAAATGTAGCAAATAGTTCTTCTTCCAGTTCCACAATCCACATTTGTTTCCAATGTAGTAGTAGTTTACAACAAACGTGCTTCCCCAGTCCTTAACATTGCTACTTTTTCAGCACCATCAACTTTTTTATTTTCTCAGTTATTTAATATTTCTGTCAGTCTCCATAGTGTTTCAAGAATTTTATTATTCATACAGTAGTTTATAGTGTCTGTTTTTAACAGAACTTTTAGTTCATTTGTGTATTGTTGCATAAATTGATGATTTTATTATGCATCGCCCACAGAAATTTTAAACACAGAAATGAGTAAATAAGAATAAAAATAAAACATGCAAACAAAAGTTCTGTATAGAAATAACAAAAATTATTTCTATACAGAAACACAATAGCTTAATATTAAAACAAACATTTGCACATGGAAGATCTTGACCTCAGTCATGTCCCCTTAGAACCTGACAAAAGGCTCATAGTTTACAGTTGGAAAACAATTGGGATATGAGTGAATAAAGTAACATTTCTTGGATTAAAACAATTTTATATATTCATTTGGCAGTTCTCATGACTGCTACTGTTAATTTCAGTGAAGTTGAGGCACTTCTTCCAGTTCCACAATCCAAAAGCAAAGAAAGGCAATGTAGCTTGATCTTCTCTTGCTCAAGCCTCATATTGCTTCTTCCTCTTTTCTATCTTAACTTTATTTTAAAAAGCTATCCTTAGGTATTGCTGATTGCACAAAAACTTAATTAAATATTTTAATTAATATTTATATTATCCTTTACCCTGTATTATATTTAAACAGTAGGAGTCCTTCAATATAGTAGAAGGTTCCTAGTGTTATCAGTCAAAAGGCATCATAGACCTATTCCATCTTTTCCTCCTTAAGAATTTTCTCTGGAAAAAATGACAGAAGAAATGGTGAGCAAGGACTAAGCATTTTGAATGGAAGATGAAGACAGTATGCATAATTAGCATCTGGTATTATGTTTACCAAAATACTTGTTGCTTACATTGTAACATATCCGTGTCTCAGTAAGGTCATGTTCATCGCAAGATAAATGGGAATGTTTACTTTAAATGCTTATTCTCTGAATCCAACAGAGGATATTTTCTACCTCAGGATGTTGTATCTCCTGGAGCTAGTAGGCAGGGTCCACAATTAAACTTGCCTTTCCAGAGGGTGAGAAATCATATTGTCTCCCAGATTGTCTTGGAAAAGCAAGACTATTTCTTCAAAGTGTAACTAACGTAAAAGAAAAAAAAATCTATACCTTAAGTACATTTATTTCAGTTTCATTAAAAAAACCCCCCAATCTACTACATTACTATCTAATGTCATAATAGTAGTGGATCCCTGTACTGGGCAGTGGCCTGGATTAGATGTTCTCCAGGACTCTTCCAATCCTTATATTTCATGACCCAAAAGGTCAGACAGAAGGAAATCTCCAGTGAGTACTGCCTACCAACCCCCATATATGATGAAACAGAAACATTAATAGAATTAAGATTTATCAGTTTTCTGAATTAGAGATAGCTTCAAAGAAGAGATAATCTTGGTCAGAATTCTCATTTTCTTCTAAGCCTCGTGGAAGGCATTCACAACTTTGGGATATATCAGAGCATTTATGGACGGAATTCTAACATTAGCAAATCATCAACTCAACAGGACATGACTTTCAAAGCTCTGAGGCATATATTTTGTACTGGTTAGAAAATGTCTATGCAGATGCCCATGTACAACCTATATCTCTCTCATAGAATTGTACAGTCATGGTTACATATTCATTCTCATGAGCAAGAAAGGTGTTACATTCCCTGGCATTTTTCTTTCTACTATTCATTGTGAAGTCAATACAAATGAAGGAATTTATTAACGTGTTCTTTGTTTATCTAGTATGGAAGGCTAAAGTAATTTCCAATTTTTGAAACTCTAAAATTCTGCAAAACTAAGATCTGCATGTACATTTAATTTAGGCCATGAAATGCATGCTCCTTAGAATGTAATCACATCAGAAAGAATAACTAGAGGAAATGTTATTGCAACCAAGAAATCAACATTGGAACAAGTGTAGAATTTGTGTAAAAATAAATTAGAATTCTCTGATTTTGAAACTTATGAGCTGATAACTATCAAGAAATTTGTTTTAAAAGACAGCAGCTTAAACAATCATACAACCATGGGCTTAAAGGGAACTTTGTAAGTACTTCGATGAGAGAAATCTACAGAATATTTATTAATTGGATCATCCTTTGAAATGGCTTTTACCACAGTGAGAGAAAAATGTTATTTTCACTTCAACTCAGGATGCTATTTTATGGTAGCAATTTGATGTGTGATAGTGTTGGCGTTCAAGCAATTATCTAAGTCAATGTCAAGTCAGTGGAGACTATTGACAGCTTCCCAGATGGGGTATTTTTCCTCTCTATTTTTAACAGAATAAAAAGTTCTTTCTTTATGCTCTCTAAGCTAAAAATGTAAAGAAAGCAAAGATTTCCAGGTTCTTATTTGAAAAACTGAATTATAGACATTGCTATGCAGCTGTAATTGAATGTTATTGAAAAAAACTCGTAACTGAACTTTGTCTGAAAATGCTGGATATAAAGCAAGATATGTTAGCATTTTGGCAAAGCTGAAGCTAATCATGAGAATGGAAGAAAGCAGCAACTATTGTGGCTCTGCAGCATGCTGCTGATTGGGCAGCTGATTTTGACTCCGAGGGAGAGTTGGAGGAGGAATCTGCTTTGACATTATGCCAGCAGAGGCTAGTCCCTCCATGAGTCAGCAGGAGCCAGTGGGCTCTGAGAGCAGTGGGGAGGAGCCCTTAGCTGATGCCAGAAACTGGCAATTAATGAGGAGGGAACAGCAGCATTAGCTACACCAAAAGGGGAGAGGCCAGGCTTCAGCTGACCACTAATTGGACCACACCCTAGAGGGGTTAAAAGGGGAGTGGTTGGGAACAGCTCTTTGCAGAAAGCAACTCGTTGGAATATTGGTGTGTGTCATCTGTTTGGTACTCTTGAACAACTTTCTGTGGACTTCTTCCTTTGGACTCTGTTGCATTTCTTGGTAATGACTCTGGCTTGATTATCTTCTTCTTGGCACTCTTCCCAGATTCTATTTGGCTTTGGAAATGGACAGTGTTTTACTTTTAAAACAGATCTTTTGCTTAAAGCATTAAAAGGTAGTGGTTTGCTTTAACTAAACTGACTTTGGATGGTATCCTTTGGGAAAAACAGAATATATTGTCTTTGATAGTATGTGGAAGTAGCCATCATTGAAATCTAATGTCACAAACCAACTTCCCAAATAAAGTAGTTGAATCATGGTTACTGTTATGACTATGCAGAATTTCTTAATGCTGATTTAAAAAAAGTTGAGATCATACGGAAGAGGCACACTCAGACTAAGGTGAAATGAGAACAAGCATTCTTTTTACATAGAGGCTGTGGTATTGGTTTTATATCTCTTTTTCAAATTAGTTAGCTACTTTTGGATGAGAGTAACAGGTAGCACAGTAGGCACTTGAGAAGGATTGTCAACCTGCATAACATAAACTTTTGTGATGAAAGGATGTGATACATTCCACTAGTCCAACATGACCTGCCAAACTAGTTGGTACAAACAATCTGTCCACAAGCTGCATAGCAGCATTTGGAACTGATGTCTACAAATCACTTGCATTGAAATGTTAATACCTCTGTATCTCCAAGATACACTTCTGAGAATATTTTCCCACAGTTTGCAATTCAGAGTAAAACTTATAATTGCATTTTGAAAAGGAGCTCTGATCCCATCATTGGTAGTATAGTACAAGTTCGACAGATGGTTAAGAACCATCTGTATGGAGTATTTTTCTCATATACTGAAATTACCATTGATTTTGAAGACAAAGTTCTCAATATGGAATTTTGCCTTTGAAGGTCTGAGGATCTCACAAGCCTCCCTATAGAAATAGCACTTGTCACAGATCTTGCAGTGTAGTTCACATTACGCCACAAAATGTTGCTCTGTTGCTTTGGCAGTACTTCTGTCTCAATACATGCTGAAAAACTCCCCAAAGAAAAAAAGATAATTGCTCACAGAAGCATAGAAGTTGGTAATCCTGAAGTCCAAAGTTGCTGTGAAGTAAAAACTGTGACCAAAATCATCATGTTTATGGCTCTTCTTACTGGTAGGAGATGCCTTTATTATGATGAAATATGGTGGTATATTTGAAAAGTGCATTTCTACCCCTGAATCTTGTAGAATTTCTCCAGTATTTTAACAGTTGGGAGAATGGATGACAATTTAAGGAATAATGTTCCTTAGCATCATACAGTATTGTAATATTAATATAACTGAAGGCATTGGAAGAGTCATTTTGAATCAACTAAACACCGGATTAACAGACTTCAGATGTCTAGCTCTAAAGCTTGCTCTGCACAAAGGCTATAGGTAAAATTGGAGTGGGGGTGCTGGCAGCACCTCTCATCATTAGAACTGATGAGGTGATAGAAGGGTATACTGATAATGTAAATTCAACTGTATATATTCAAGACTGCTTAAAGGGCAGGAGGTGCCAATGGACTATTTCAGGGTATAGTAGTGAGGTTTAAATGGTTGCCAAGCTAATAATTGTTCTGGAGATATCGTGGCAATAAATCTGTATCCCAAGAACCTCAATCCTGTATTCAGATATCAGCAAAGTTTTGATATGGCAGAAGTAGGAAACAGGTATCAATATGGATACGAAGTAAGCAAATAATTCTTGCCTATCCACTGGCAATAAATCCCAGTAAAGTGATTTTTTTTGTCATTATTGTGGGGATGGGCATTTCCATTTTTTCAAGGGTTATAGTCACCTAACTTTTCTCCAATCTGTGGAATCTTGGATTTTGCCTTCTCAGAACAACAGCCTACCATCACAGGTAACATAGAATCCAATGTCAAAGTTGGTACTAGTGAGATCAATCTTGGGATTGGGAAAAAAAAATCAAACTTGACATAGTCATAATTATAGAATTTTGTGAAACGGATGCCATCAATGGAACAAAGTTTTGCAAAGGTTGAGCCCAAGTTCTTCCTGCTACTTTTCTGAAGGGACAGTTGCCTGAAGAGTTTGTTCTGTTACTCAAGATGGGGAAAAAATGTAGCCAGAGAAAATAAAAAAGAAATCTTCAGCTAGGGAATTTTCCAGAACATCTTTTGCATAGGTGCTACCTCATCCATGTGGCTCACAAATACCACAGTCTACTTACAGGTATCTTCAATGCTCTTTTCTGATAATTACATGAAGACAAATCTTTGACAACTTGACAGAAACTATAAAATCCTGTTGGTTGCTAGCTTCTTGGATGACTTTAAAAGCTTCCAAACATGACAATTTTTTTTTTTTTTTTTTGCTGAGATACTTAATTATTTGAGGCACAAGATGACTATATTTTAATTTTTTGGCAGATTATAAAATTCAAAACCAGAGAGATGTACTATGGTACTGTTCTTAAATGAATAAATGAATAAGAAGCGGCCTTGATATAATTCTTGTGTTCGTGGGACCCTTTAATTGTAAGGAAGAAATAAATTTATTTTCTTGAACTCCAACAGATCAGGCACAACTTGTAAGTATGGTAATGTGTTGGCCAAGTCCAGAAGGCAATCATAGGTTTTCTATAAGCAGATTGATGGTTCTTAAGAATTTGGAAGATACAGGGTTAGAATGTGACCTAGAAAGAATTCTTAGATATTTGGCTCCATTAATGTAATTAGTACGCTTAACTTTTTTGCAGCAGGAAAAACTTTTACTTTTGGAAGAGGTTGATCCCCAAGGTCCATAAAGAACATGAGTAAAATGTGAAATTGCTAGAGTAGATAAAGCTGAAATTTTCAACCACATTATTTTTTTTAATTTGGGAAGGAAGTTCTATGTGGACTCAGTCTAAAATGAGTGATTGGCTATACTAGCTAGAGGGGTTGTATTGCTTAATTTCCACAGCACAATCTTAGGAGTTTTTCAGAAGTAAAAGTGGAGATATGGATATTTGTGGGTTAATAAACTGTTTGTCTTTGATTTATCTTTGGAAGGTTTAAACATGATAGTTAGGTAAAATGAAATGGTTGGTTAGCTTTGGACCTATGTTCATTTCCTCCTGGCTAGTGGAAAAGCTTTCTTTTTTTCCTTGTTACCCTTATGATATTCTAAGATTCTGGAAGGAAAAAAAAGGACTCAGCCTTCCATCCTTCCGAGGTAGGTAAACTGAGGACCCAGATTGTTGGGGGCAATAAGCTGACTTTGTAAA
>JANHFR010007097.1:61538-72534 GCA_032468015.1 Mimophis mahfalensis | reverse complement strand
GATTGCACCTGCGCAGCATTCCATTAAAGAAAAAATGCTAAAGGTTTCTAAAGTCTGACTAAGTAATGTTGATAAGTATAATTTAGCTCATTAGAAAAGCAAATAGAAAGATGTTAGTAAGATCTTAAACCAAGTAACTTTACTGGGGAGAATAACTTCAGTAGAGATATAAAACATAGCAGTGAGGAGTAGGTCATTTTCTAACCATCAAAAATGCAGTACTGTTAATTATCATTGTTTAAGATACTATTAATTTAGAGGCATCTATTGCCTGAAGAGCTGGCAATCAAGAAGGTAAAGAGTGGGGAAAGATTCAAGATTCAGAGTTATCACACACTGACCCCTATGCAGCAAGGAACAGAGCTTTGTGTTCTAAGCATGTATTTTTGTTTCTTTAAGGGTAGGTTGGTCTTGTGAAGTCTTATTTCCCTTGTGCAATTCTCACAATATCGATTGTAACAGTTTTTTGTCCCTATAAAATTATGGTGGTTTTATTTTCCTTTTCAATATCCACAGACACGAATGAAATTTTTGGTTCAAGATTTGTCTGGGTAAATTTTTTTCCAGTTGAAAGCCAAGATCTTTACCATGGACTCAACAGTGAAAACATGTACTATTTTTTTTAGCTTTTGCTCAAGTGGAAGGATCAACTCCTTCATCAAGAACAGGCTAACGAACAACTAATATTTGCACACTTTTCAGTTGTCAGGTGACTATTATTTCTGAGGAGTTGTCCAGAAATCAATTAGCAATAACTATTTTTGAGATATGGAGCTACTTTTGTCAAATAAACCTTATATTACAGCTGATAATTTTAAACATATTTTTATTTTAAATTAAAAGTGTTAATTGTAATTAAAAGTTTAAAAGCTAGAACATTAACTTGGCTATATGAAGTGTATATAAGCAGTTCTACACCAAGGAAAGCCAATCACTAGTCTGTTTTTCTACATTACAGATTATTCCAATGACCTTCAATGGCCAATTCCTGACATTTTTGTAGCATTTTATAGAAGATAATACCTGAGAAACTTGAGAACTTACACTGGGATAGTTAACTTAAAAAAAAATGTGTTATGTATTTTTCCTGTTTCTTATGGTAGCAGAGGGCTTCTTATATTTTATAGTGGAATTTGTAAATTCTAGCAAGAGTGATGCTTACCAGCACTCCAAAGGCAATGATTTTCAGAATACATTCCAAGGAGAACAGGGCAGTGAAGACAATGTTGAACATCCTTAATAAATTATCGTAAAGATTTGTTGCATTGTAGAACTATCGAAAGAAAGAAAGAAAGCACAATCAAAATTAAATTAGTGTGTTCTGAACGATGATCTAAAAGTCTAGGACCCAAAGTAAGATTTATACTATTAAGAATAAGGTTAGCCCATAGTTCAGGAAATAGTCAGCAGGGCCAGTCAGCAGAATTAAGGAGAGATCAATAGGGTAAGACCAAATAATTATATAGGGTATGTGTTTGCGTGCACACATCTGTTTGTGTGGGTTTCTATCAGTTTGGCCTGGTTTGGGAGAACCGTTTGTTATGTTAGGGCCGGTTTAAGTGAACCGGTTCTTCCGGTTTTGAGTCTGGTCCGCCCACCTGCCCCTGCACTATTCTCTTCCTTTTGAGGCCTTTTTTAAAGCCTAGCTGATCAGTGCGGCAGCACAAATGCCTCCTGTCAGCTGTTCTGACACACTGGAGCTGCAGTAAATGGTAAATTTTCAGTAATTAGTGTGATCATGCAAATCGCGCAATCACCAAACCGGTTGTTAGACTGGTTGAAACCCACCCCTGGTGTGTACAGTATACAGTATACGATATATGGACAAGTCAAGATACATATGATATATAATCAGTGTAGATAGTAGCAATTCGTAGCAATTTCTACTTACTTTCATCATTAAGACAATGGTGTTTAGGGCAATCATGGCCATAATGGTGTATTCAAAAGGAGGGGAAACCACAAACTGCCACATACGGTACTGAAAGCTTTGCTTGTTTTGAGGCATGTGTCGGGTTAGTGGCTTGGCGCTGATAGCAAAATCAATGCAGGCTCGCTGTGAAATAAGGAAGAAACAACAGTCAGGAATCTACAGTATTAAGTCTCCTTCAAGTAAAAACAACAACAAAATGCTAAAGAAAGAAGTCCCGGGATGTATGTTACACTAAAAACTTTTGGTGCAGCGACAAATATATTGCCTAATCTTATTGCCAAATTGTGTTAATGATTTAGTTTGTATTCCCCTCACTGCCGCCCTTCTTATTGTTGTCTCAAATGAATCATTTTTGAGCATGGCCTTTGGCACACTTTCACATGCACCAGGCATTCTAGGCAAAAAGGCACATCCCTATATTAAATATGGGGGGGGGGGGGACTTAAATAATTCCTATCCTAGACAAATTTAACTCTAAATCAATTGTATTAAAGTCTGGCAAAAAACAACAACAACACTTACCTTCTTGCTTCCATTCTTAAAAGAGATATAATAATGCTTTTCATCAGAATAGATAAAAATATGCACAAGTAGTACAACACTTTTCCTCATGACTGTATAAATATGCTTTCCTTCAGTTTCTAAGATGACACACACTTTTTGCTACCATATTTTTTGCTGCCTTCATGGTTAAGCCTGGTTCTGCCTCAGCAGTGAAGTAGCAACTGGTGGTTTCCCCCACAGATTTAATGTAGAACAAATTAAGAAGAGACATTGGTGGGTATCTTGGCAGTAGGAGAAACAGTGGCAACATTTCCTCATTAAAGAGGGAGGCAAATTTCAAAAGATGGCTAGACCATTTGCGCAAACCTGATCCTAACTAGCTGGTCTGCAGACAAGGGAGCACACCTGGTTTACTGGATAGAGACACCACCACCCCTTACACACATGCCATGTGCATCAGGCTAACGTCATCTAGAATCCTCTCCTGAACCTTTGAGGGGTGACTGTTCTGTCTAATACACAAATGATGCCCTCCTGCATTACTAAGTACTGTAGTACCTTCCCTTGCATGTTAAGTTTATGGTCCAATCCATGGGGTGTAGTGCTGCCTTGTAAAATATTTCATCCACAGGCAATATTGAAAACTTTATAGACCAAGCTTACCCTGCAAGTCCTGGGATGACTAGCAATATATATATGGAGGATGGGTGGGTGACACCAATCCCATAGATCACCAGAGAACTGGCACTTACAGAATTGCTTCTCCCTTAATACTCTTAAAGGCTTTTTGACCCAGATCTGTATTTAAAAGTAGCTTTCTCCACTTCTCCTTCTACCTGAAGAAAAAAAGTGCCAGTCCAAGGTTGGGAAAAATCATAGGAAGAAGGTGTGGGGCAGTGACAGGCAAGACAGCAAGAGAATTTAAGTTGTTCCCTCTTCATCCGTTACCCATTTTTCAGAGTAGATATTAAATCTTGTGGTCTTGAGTACATCAGGTAGGTTTAAAAATAGCATTCCCCTCTCCTCCTTCTAGCCTGAAAGTGGGTATATTGCTATTTGTAAAAGCCCATTCACTCTGCACCCTGAGCCAAAATGCCCATGGAGGGCAAGGCAACACGATCAGAGGGGATGCACAAGCCAACAGCAGCCTAAAATGGTCATACGAACTGGGCAGATCTCAATATCCCTAGTACAGTGGAACCTTGGTTCATAACCAAAAAATCAGCTAAATGCTTGACTTGGTTCACAAACAAACTTCCTGAGGACAAAGAAAGCTCAAGAGAGAAAACACCTGAAGAAGAGCATCCTTCCATCGCGGTGGCGGAGTCTCCTGCAAAACAACAACCTCTCTCTTGCTCAGAATCAACTGACTGAACAGTTTTCTCTGTTGTTCATGGTTTTCTCAGTATTTGTATTAAAGGATTTTATATTTATTAATTTAATTTAATTTAATTTAATTTAATTTAATTTAATTTAATTTAATTTAATTTAATTTAATTTAATTTAATTTATATACCACCCTTTTCCCTTGGGACTCAGGGCGGTGTACAGGGCATTAAAATACAACCAAATAAAAAGTTAAAAGAAATTTTACTGTTACACTGTGCATTCTGTTGCATATTTAACTACAGTATTGTATTTGTGTGCTTCAAAATCTTAAAAAAACAACAGAGTTCGTAGGGGTCTGGAACGGATTGATCGTATTTCCATACAACCCAATGGGAAAATTTGTTTCAGTTCACAACCAACTTGGTTTACAACCAAAGTTATGGAACCAATTGTGGTTGTGAACTGAGGTTTCACTGTATCATGGTGGAATCATTTATCATTTAGGAAGATTTGTGTCTGAAGAGAAAAAAAATCTCTTAATCACCTGAATATCTTTTAGCAACCTCTGTGTTAGACTAGAAATGTCAGAGATATCATGAAGATATGGTGATTAACAATGGTTGTGCCATAGGCAGTGAACCTTGAACAGGTCTGTATTGGATGCGGGGACAATGCACCGTTATATCTATGTAGTGGTTGGATTCAAATTATTTTACTACCGGTTCTGTGGGCGTGGCTTAATGGGCATGGCTATGCTGTCAGCCAATCAGAGGTGGTATTTGCCAGTGTCAGCCAATCAGAGGTAGTATTTGCCAGTCAAAATTATTGCTACCAGTTCTCCGGAACCTGTTGGAATTGGCTGAATACCACCTCTGTGTCTATGGAAATTTTCAGTCATCCAGGTCATGGTTGTCCCAAAGGTACTTTTTGAAAAGACAACTGGACTTTCTTGGTTCTTCAAAATGTTTGAACTGAAGAAGCTTCTTGGATAAGAAGCAAAATATTTTCAAGGAAAAACACCCAGAAAATTTAGTTGCCTTTTGAAACTTCATCTTAAGGAAATTTGCTTGCATTATTTTTTTGAAGACATGAATACCACAATGGAAAGAAAACAAGAATAAATAGTAATTAGTTCTTAGTTCTGGTATCATCTTAGCTGTAACTCACTACATAGTCAAGGCTTAGGCAAGAGTAATATATGTTATAGGTTGAAAGGAGGCAGTAATTAGAAAGCCTGAATAAAAATAAATATCAGAAAATCAGCTTGTAATAACAGCTAAGAAGATAAAATCTGAAAATTTTAGTCATTGTTCCAAAAGTCCAGAGCTTTGTCTAAAGATCAAACTTGTTTTTCAGTCCACAGAATAGAAGCACAGGAAACTTTGTGTCATGGGATGCAGGTCAAAAAGTGGAAGAGATGTTTCCAGCAATGATAGAGGCCTGAGGGATGCTACTGCCTTGACGAGTAGAGTTGGTGGAGCTAATTAGCATCAAATAAAGTACTTTGTCCTAGCCCAAAGTCCTTGTCCCCATTTACATCTAACTATGGCACAAACATGCCCTGGCACCATATTTTGTTCTGTTCCCCCCTCCCCCATTTTGTTTTCCATCCATGAATGAGTCACATTTAAGTTGTCCCTAGCTACACTGTTATTAAAGCAGTGTTTTCCCTCTTGAACTGGCAGCATCCAAAGACAGTTTTTTTCTTTGCAAACACTATTAACTGGGATGACATGGGCAGGAATTTAGTTAGGCAGATCTCTAATAAACAGGGTTATTGCATAAAGTAATGTAGATATTAGGAAACATCTCATGGAATTGCTGTATGACAAATGAAAGTCCCATTTACAATAAAATCAAGGTTCGAACTCTTGAGACCCTTTTCTCTTGCCCATCCAGTGGACAGGCTTGAGGATTCTCTTTTGAGCAGAAACATGGTTTCCTCTCATTTCTGTTGTTATGGCAATCTATTTGTCTAGTTTTGGGTTATTTGCCTCTCACCTATCCAGAACTACTTTTCATGCTACCTAACCTTTCAGGTTCTCGTATCCCCACCCCATTCTTGGAAATGCTTGGTGATTCTCCCTTCCTTTTCCTCAGCATGAGTGACCCAGGAAGGATCCAGGACTTTTCCACTGCTCCACTGATTGGTTGCTGAAGCTGAAGAATTCCTCCCTGCCCCCACCAATCCAGAAAGCTGGAGGATAAGGAATTTGTCTCCTCTTTCTGAGGAAACTTGAAGGAGACTATAGCCAGAGAGAAAAACCCAACATTATAATCTCTTGTTTAGGCAATTTTCTGTGTCCAGAAATCATCCCCAAGAAGGAGATGAGGAGGTATTCAAAATATCCTGACAACCAACAGGTGACGAGGAAGTAATTCTAGTGTCATGTATCTTAACTCCAGTAGAACATCCCAGTAGAACTTGTTGTCCCAGGATAAGAAGTAGAAAAGTGGCAATCCCATCCCAGGGATCAGAGGCAGGTAGGACAGAAATGGCTTTTTACAGATTTGCCTATTATCCTCATTCAGATATCTGCTGGTGGATGCAGATGCAGTTCAGGTTCTCTCTTGGCAAAAATCCTTCCCTGCTCCCTCCTCCTCAGAGTTCAAGTTGATAGGCCTTGTAACCAGATTGCAAGGGCAGAGAAAGTTGAATTTACGTGCAATTTCCAGCAGCAGTGGGTGATGGTGGTCAGCAGTTTGCAGTAAGAAGCCTTGGAAAATATAATGGTTGTTCAAGGAACTGGTGTACTGCCTGAAGTTTTTGTAGAAAGTAAATGACCCCAGGCTGGGAGAAAGTAAGTTATATGAACTGTACAGAATCCTTGAAACAAAGAAATGTAAACAGAAGAATAAACCAAGTTGTTACATGTGAACTCAGCCACAGGCAAGACTGTAGATAAATTGTTTTGCTGGTGGCTTACATAGCAACAATGGCATTGCTCTAAGGTGGCATTTGTCCTCTATGTCTCATAAGTGAGTTGTAGGTGATGTGCTGAAGAAAAAAAATAAGTTTAATACCTAATACTGGAGAAGATCATCCAAAAATAGCCTGTGATTAGAACACTTCTGTTAAAAATGAGATGACTAGGGACGCTTCAATGCCAGAATATGTAATAGAGAATCAGTCTCTGAAGACTTGTCAGGAGATGGAAGGAACCATCTTGGAAAACACTGATGACATGTTCATGTCCTATAGGTGGTTGTATAATCCATGGAATTTGTAACTTTGGAAAGGGGAGGCAATGCAACAGGCCAGCTAGTTTGTAGATAAAGTCCAGACATGGCAACAGCTGAGACAAGAAGTTCCATAGGCATTAACATCTACTTGGGCAAGACAAATTCTGGAGCAGAAAGTGTGCGGCCTTAAGTCCCAAATGCTCTAATGACTAACTTATAAAATCTTTTCAAGGAAGGAGGAATGTATAATTAGCCATTGCGATGAGATTCTCCCCATTCCCAAGAAAAGGAAAGGTGAAATGGAAGGCTCCTTGAAGATCATGTGCCCAAGCCCATATATAGGCCTGTCATTTTGATGTGTGAGTTTGTCTGGTGAAATGAAGAGCATATCATTAGCTCTCAGAGGGTCAGACTGAGGCTACTACTGGAAGTGGGAACACAAAATGTTCAGACTGGAGAAAAGAACTGTGAGATGGGGGGGTGGGGGGGGGTTTGACATGTAATAAACTATTCAGACGTGTGTGAAAAAGTATCAGCCTGTGGTATGAAAATTAAATTTGGGAGAACTGTGCCCACCTGAGTGTGTGAAAAGACTGTAGATACTCCAGGATCTTGTGGTCTGTTTAGACTTCAATGGGGTGTGAAGCTTCTTACAAGAGGTGTGCCAGGGTTGAAAAACATCTCTGATCACTAAGAATTCCTTGTTTAAAACTTCACAGTTCCCTTCTGGCTTCAGTAGCTGTTTAGAATGCAAGGCAAAAGTCTTTGTTCAAAATCCTCAGATGTCTGGAGAATGATTGCCCTTAAATCAAAGTCAGAAGCATCTATTTGAACAATAAAGGTGTATGATGGCAGAGGGTAGGACAGCGAGGCAGAAGTCATTGGAATGAGGAGCAAGCATGCTGAGCATCAAGATTCCACTTGAAATTATGCATGGTGCTTGAAAATTCCATTCTAATCAAGATGGGTGAGAGCTTTTATATATGCTGCAATATCATGGATCAATTGGTAATAAAATTTAAGAATCTTCCAAATGGTTGCATCCCCTTAACATTGTGGGCGTGTGTACATATTCAAGGAGAGAACTGAATTCATTGGGATGAGAGCCACTGTGATTCCCCCAGGAAAGTTGTGGTACCCCCGATGATCCAAGAGACACAGGTCAATTTCTCTATTTTAGTATATACTGTCCATTGCATAGGTAGAACTGGCCAAGTACAACTGACCTTTTTAGTGTAAATAGTTGACCTTCATAATGAATTAACAGGTCATCAAATAAACTTCAATAAAGCAGTCCAGTATCTCATGAAAAAATGTGGGATTTATAAATTTATTGATGGACATAAACTGAATGATATGTCTGTCTGAACTTTTCACAGTGTGTGGCAAAGAGAGCTAAATATACACCCCACTCACACCTTCATGTAAATTAAACTACATTCTCTTCTGAGATCTAAACTGGCAAAAAAGCGGTTTCTAAAGTTCAGAAATGAGAGAGAGCTAAAGAAGCTTAATGATTACAGAATTTAGCAGAACTAATCATGAAATTCAAAGATGATTTTTTTTTTAATGGAATGATGTCTGAGACATCCCAACCTTCAACCTGACATCAAGGTTTCCATTCTTTAATGACATGAGTATTTCTGTAACTGCTTCCTCTTTGGAAGAGGCTCGGTATTAGGTCTGGCAATTTGGAGAGTCAAAGGCAGTATTTTCTTGCTTTCAAGAATATGTAGATCTGAAGCAAATGCATCCCCAATGCTACAGAGGCATATATAGAAGAAGCTAAAATGAAAATTGTTACAAAAGTTTTGAAAAATGATGTTTCTCAGTGCAGGTGTCTACCAACAATGATCTCCATCTTCATTAATGGATGTACCGCCTAAACAGCTAGGTATATTTGTATTCAATTGCAGTCTACAAAACTGCCCTAGCTTTAAAATCTACCAGGATCTGAAGTTTTATGGCAGAGTCAACTTTTTGTGTGAGGCAAAGGAGATACTATTGCAAATTTCCTCTCTGAAGCTCCTAGAATTTGGTTCGTTGGTTCCTCATAAGCCAAGCTTAGAAGATTTAGGGCATTTGCTTGCTGTAAGTTTCCCTTTTCTACATATGTAACAGTTAGCTGTTGTCTCAGCTAAGTATTTTAGGGGGGCAATCTGATCAAAATGCACCCAAATCCTACAACATAAAAGAAATTCCTGCTTACATTAACATTACTTTTTTACATCCAACAACGGAGCTCTGATGTTCCCCAAATGCATGCATTTAATATTTGAAGATTAGATTGGAGCGGGGGGGGGGGGGAGGTTTGAAATAAAGGAGAATAATTTCATTGCTCCTTCCTGCCTGTATTCTGCTGCTGTTTCACGAGTCTTACATTTGTAACAACAAAACTTTGGCTTAATGCTTCACGAGTCTTACATTTGTAACAACAAAACTTTGGCTTAATGCTTCCAAGGTGCTTGGAGTGCTTTCTCAAATAAGTTTGTTCCATAATTCATCAGGCAGGTGCTCTTTAAATTGGTTGGTCAAAGGTAGCTGATTCAAGCCATGAACAAAAAGTTAGCCACATATGTGCACACTTGATTTTCACTTTGTAAGCATCACATCTCATCATCGTCTGTTGCCTGTTTGGTGGAATCATCAAAGGCAGCTCTCAGTCTGGTCATTAAACTTGTATAATTGTCTGTATCAGAAATGTTATGTTTCAGGGGGTGGGAATGCTCTTTTTTCTGTTTCTCTGGTCAAAAGACCAATTATGAGTCAGGATGATATGTGTAAAATTCTCCTGTTCTCAAGGAATAGTATAATTTTAATTGAATGATAAAGATCATAAGCATCTTGAGATTCTGTTGACAAGCAAAATTTTGGAGGACTGTAGCTGTGTGGCTGTAGAAGATACTATTACAAACAGTGGTACTTGATCAGACCCCCATCTGTTATTCTAATGGGTTCATTGTCTAGTTCTAATAGTCATAAGACCAGTGGTGGGAGAGATCAGAACATTTGTTGATTCAGACTGTTGACTGTGTTCTTCCCTCTCATCTCCAGCCAGACTAAACTCCTGCTGTCTGTAAAGAGCTGACATAGCAATGCTATGATTCCCATCCACTCCCGCCCCATCAGAATAATGCAACAACACTAGACTGCTTAGCCTGCAAGTCTTTTACTTGTCATTTTAGTAAAATCTGAAACAGTACAACTATGGAATGACATGTCTACCCTCATTCCGCAACTGATATTAAGGAATATAGAAGTTGAAATTTAGAAAAGATGGGAGAGAGAAACCCCTATTAAAACTATTTTTAATAGTAGTTTTAAAAGCTCCTTCATCTAATCTTATTTTTAAAAAATTTATTCAGGTCCACTTACAATAGAACACGGTATTAAAAAAAAGGCACAGGAAAGATCCTAGATTTGATGGACAAAGTCCTACAACCAGGAATACTGCATTCCTATTATAACAAAGTGACTGGTGGATGTTTTTCCTGCTGGTTGAGAGGGAAGGAGCAAAGATAGGGGAATTTACGTCTTTGCTAATCAAGTGTTACATAGACATAATTAGAACAGCATCATTTAGTAGTGAATCGCAAAGGAGACAATGGAGGCAGAGAATTTTATGCTGGTATAGTTTTCTGCTGACTCAGAGAAGGATGGGTAGCATTAATTCAGCAGTGGGGAAAGGCTGTGGCCCTCATATCATTTTCCAAAGCTCTTTATGACTTCCAACTTTGCAAGACTGATTTATTCTTCTTCTGCTAGCTTGTGGGAAAGGAGGGAAAAAAGGAAATGGTAGGAGAAAGACAAATGAGAGAAGAAGGGAGCAGGCTTGTCCAAGAACAGATTAACATAAGAGAATATGCCCCTTAATAGAAAAAAATCCATATTTTTTATTTTAAATTTCCCCCATAGGCAGATATGGGGTGGGGGGTGGGGGAAGCAGTCCCATCTGCTAATACAGTACCCTTGTGAGAATGTGCCTTTATGAAGAGTGATAAAAAGCCAAAAGTTGGGGGCGTGTTATAAAAACAGATTTTTAAAGGA
>JANHFR010007096.1:791183-802813 GCA_032468015.1 Mimophis mahfalensis | reverse complement strand
AATTCCACAGCCAGCAACCAGCATTGCTGGCTGTGGAATTCTGGGAGTTGAAGTCCACACATCTTCAAACGGCCAAGGTTAAGAAACACTGATCTAGAGAACGTTCTATGGCTTAGAAAGATGAAAGAAAAGAAACAAACCAGCAGCAAGGTGGATGGCCTCAGTTACAGTAGCAATGGATACACTGTTGGGGAAACCTGAAATAACAGGTTAGGATAGATCATTGTGGAGAAAATTGATTTATGTGGTTGCTAGGAGCTGGAAATGACTCAGTGGCACACAATCAATCAATCACTCTTTTTAAACTGTAAGCTACCCAAAGTCGTCAGGAGTTGGGCAGCTTCCAAAACTGCAAAATAAATATACGAGTTTAAATGTCAGCTAAAGTATGCAGAAAAATAGCCAAGCTTTTGTAAAAGTACATCTTCCATCACACAACTATAGAATTCTCTATCTAACAGCAGGAATTTTGTCAGGGGGTCAAAGTGACAGGGTAGAATGTGCTTATAATCTGCTAGAATATACCTGTCTGTTTTTCTTTCATACAGTAGATGCTTTGTAACTACATTGACAGGAACACAATACAGCAATGTTAAGAATATAACGGATATTTTTGGCAGTGCCTCTTTTTCACAAATTTGTCAGGAAAAGAAATCTGTACTTTAAAATAGCACCCTGGAAAGTTGCTTTATACAAAATCAGACAAAGTGGTCCATCAGTCTTATTCATGGTTATGGGCAGCAGTTCCTAAGGACCTGCTATGGATATATCAAATCCTACTCAGGAAAGTCAAATAAAGGTGGGTACCTTAAGCTCCAGCTTAGTCAAGGAATCAGGACCTTGGACAGAGTACCAGAAGAAGACTGTTGTAGAGTTTCCTTTATGGATGGAGACCTGTTGCTTCAGCAAAATGCATAGCTTTTCTCAACCTTTTCAAAACTAGCCAGGAGCTAGTGGTGCCATTTCAAGAAGAAGAAGAAGAGAATTGAAATAGATTTTTATTTAGTTAACAAATTTTATACCAACATCAAAGTTCTTCAGGAGTTTACAATATGTGGAAAGATGTAAAGGGTGACATTTTTCTTTCTTCTCTGTTAGGGGCTAATTTTTATACTTTTGTTTGGTGTGAACTGAAACATAATGTCAAAATTATTCAGAGTAGTAACAACCATAATTGAGCCCAGAATTTTGGTCATTGCAGTTGTTAAGCAAGGTGCCCGTGTCACTGCCTTACTCAGTTACTGCCATCTGAGCTCCCCCATCAGTAAGTGACTGTGTGGAGGAGGCCCTAGGGACTCAGCATCTTCTGGCATGTGGAAATCTGCTGTGGGCTAGAAGATGTTGACTGTCTAGGCCCATTGGCACATAAACCATGTCCCGCTACATCACATTTAACTTTCCATTGCTTCACTCTACCCTCTAGGTAGGCCCCATTTTCACAATGGTTAAGATTAGGGAAGGAATCTTCCGAACTATCATGAGAATGATGGCATTCACTAGCATCTTCTCTGGAATTCACCTCTTTTGCTTGTATCCTTCTCTCTGAGGAGAAAAACCTGTAAGGTTTTTAACTGGACATTTTAAGATAAGAGAACTTTATTGTCATTTTTTTAACTGTGAGCACATTGGCCCACATCAAGAATGAAAATCTGTTGCCTGCTCTCAAGAGAAAGTGTATAACTACCCAAACACATACATAACATACACATACTATACTTATTATAGTAAATGTAAAGGTTCCCCTTGCACATGTGTGCCAGTCGTTCCTGACTCTAGGGGGCGGTGCTCATCTCTGTTTCAAAGCCAAAGAGCTAGTGCTGTCTGAAGACGTCTCCATGGTCATGTGGCCGGCATGGCTAAACACCGAAGGCGCACAGAATGCTGTTACCTTCCCACCAAAGTGGTTCCTATTTTTTTACCTGCCTTTTTACATGCTTTCAAACTGCTAGGTTGGCAGAAGCTGGGACAAGTAATGGGAGCTCACTCCATTATGCAGCACTCGGGATTCGAACCACTGAACTGCCGACCTTTCTGATCGACAAGCTCAGCATTTTAGCCACTGAGCCACCACATCCCTCCATGCTATATACATACATAAATATATACCTGCACCACCATGTGTGTGTGTGCGTGCGTGTGTGTGTGTGTTTGTGTGTGAGTGTTGTGTGTATATCACTGTCCAATTCTGAATATTGAATATGTAGTAGAAATAGGAAATTTGAGAGTTTACAAGGTTGATGCTATATGGAATAAAACTGTGACTGAATCTAGATATTCTGCTTTGGATACCACAAAGCCTCCTCCCTGAAGGTAAAGAAGAGATTTTAAGAAGAGGTAGAGAACCATTTGTCAGAAATGGTATATGCTTGAGAAGATAGGACTAGAAGTCTCCGAGTTCCATTCTAACTCTTGTTATTCTATTATTCTGTTACTTAAAATGCTAAAGACTGTGAGGTAGCAAATCTGGAGGAGCAGGAAAGTCCTTTTGACACCCTGAGGGAACAAATCTGAAATTCTCTGTCCCCTCTGTTTGCAGCCTTCCCTGACAGAAAAGAAAAGATTGCAAATAGCAATCATATGACTGCAGGGCACTTAGCAACTGGTCATAAATGCAAACAGGTTGTCAGGCACTCAAAATGTGATCATGTGAATGGGGGATCATACAACAGGGATTACCGTTGCTAAGGGAATTATATGTGATTCTGATTCCATACCAAATTGTTCTCTCCCAAAGCAAATTGCGTCAATCCAAATTCATTTTTTATATTTAATAACAGTATAGCTGGGATGGCTAGGCTTGTGCATAAAGACAGCATCCAGAATTATTGGACCAAGCTTGGGATATAGCAACCACCCATGGAAAAATGCTTATTGATTCTGTCTTGGGGATAGACAAGATATAAAAAAGATAAGGAAGAAGATGTTATGGGACTCTAACCACATTTAATTGCTGATAACTACTGACAATGGTTGGTGAAAAGGATGGAACCTGTGAAAATGGCTAAATTAACATCTTTGATTAGAATTTTTTTTAAAAATAGCTACATTTATGGCTGATTAGAAGCCCCCTGTAGACTTTTGGTATAAATGGGGAAAAATGATTTGTGGTTTTGATGATTAGAAGTAGAATAATAGAAAAGAGTGAGCATATTTTTGTAATCACAGAACAAGAGATAATTACTTATATTTGCTGAAAAAGACACCAGAAGCTTCTTTTTTCTGGCACTTTTCCTTTTTCTTTCTTGTTCTTTCTTTCTTTCTTTCTTTCTTTCTTTCTTTCTTTCTTTCTTTCTTTCTTTCTTTCTTTCTTCTTTCTTTTTTACCTTTTACAAAACTCTCATTCTTTTTAAAAAGGAAATTAGAAGACACCCATTACAGGTAGTCTTTGACTTACAACCACAATTGAGCCCAAAATTTCTGCTGCTAAGCAAGATATTTGTTAAGTGAATTTTGTCCCATTTTACAACTTTTCTTGCCACAATTGTTAAGTGAATCACTGCAGTTGTTAAGCTAGTAACATGCTTGTTAAGTGAATCAGTCTTCCCCGTTCACTTTGCTTCTCAGAGGGCAACAAAATGTGATTACATGACCCTGGGACACTCCCACCATCATGAGTCAGTTGCCATATGACTGAATTTTGATCACATGACCAGAGGGATGTTGCAACGATTGTAATTGTGAAAAATGGCCATAAGTAACTTTTTTCAGTGCCGTTGTAAGTTTGAATGGCCTATAAGGAGCTGTTGTAAATCAAGGATTACCTTACTAAAATACTAAGGAGGAGGAGATGGAAATGAGAAATGGCATTAGACAAGAAGAAAAGGAATTACCAGCTAGCGTTTTACCTTTCCATTGCTAAATCAAGGTAGTTACTAAAAGTACAGTAAAGGTATTTCCCACATGGAAAGTCTCATGGGTTATAAATTGGAAAGCAAGTATGGCAGTAATCCTAACCATGTTTGCCCTAGAAGTTGACTCCCCGTGAATTAGAATTAAGGATGTGATTAAAAAATGAGAAGCTAACAACTCCTTCCACCCACCCACCCATTTCATCGCTCAACTAATAAAAAGCAAGGAAGTAATTATATTCTTAATCTCAAAGATGCATTCTCACACATTAATACTTAAGAAAGCACCAGGTGCACTTTCTGCTGACTTGTTTGGGTTTTTATTATTTTTAAGGTCACGCGAAGTACTGATGAAAAGAGCAGCTGTAATTTCTGAACAAAAACACCCTTCTCTTCCAGGAGCGTTGCACTCAATACAAAACTAAGGTCATGTGAAAGGCAAGGGCAGGAGTCTCCCTTCCAGTGAATGCTTTCTCTGAACAAACACCTTTTTTAAAATGCAGATTCTACCTTAAAATTCCAGTTTGATTTGCAAGTTGTCAGATTTAGAAAAAGGGAAAAGGATCGCTTAAAGGGAAGGAATCTCAATACTTAAATCTGCTTTATTTTTAACTTTTCACACACATTAGGGAAATTGCAATCTGATTACCAACCACTTCATGATTTTAGCTCTAGCATTAAAAAAAATGGATATAGAAGAGTTATGTACATTTTTTCTAAAGCTTTACACATACTGAAACAATTACGTGTACTGTGAGTTTAAGAGCCTTTGTATACATATCTTGCAGGTCCAACTATTGACATTTGCCACTGAAATAATGAAAAGAACGAGGGCAGCGTATTTTTCAATTTGCTGTGTGTTTTGAAAGCATTCTGAGCACATATTTACAAACATCATAGCGGCAATGCCTATTTCTGAAAACAAAGTAAATATGGAGGTATACTTGAAGGCAGACAACAAGAGCTTCAGCTTCTATAAATAAGCCAGTACCAGCAATCAAGAATTTGGAACTTTTCAAATTAGAATTAAAAATAATTGTAATTTAAAAAATCTCTTATTAAAAAGGAATGAATTGTTTTCTGTAAGAGAGGAACAAGTATCTGAATCATCTGAATGTAATTCAGCATGGAGGTTTACTCCATATTTGTATTGATTCGGAAGGGTTCTTCAGAAATTGAGAAAAAAGATTACCTCAAAAAAGGCAAACAAGCATGAAGGGCAATTATTCATCAGGACTGAGCAACTCACAACCTCATGGCTACACACAATTCCCTTCTGCATCTTCCAATCCCTCCTGGTCTTAACTCTTGAAAACTGATGCGTGGATTTCCATTTGGGTTATTATATTCCATTTGAAAATAAAAACATCCCCTCCCCCCAAAAAAACTGTTTCTTCCCTTATATGTGATGTTTCCCACTCCTTTTGCAGCTGTCTCCACAGAAGTGTAAACTGCAGCTTTTGGCCATTATATGACACTGTGACTCTAATATATGCATGAGTTAAATAGAACCTCATGCAGTAGGCCAGTCCAACTCCCTAAACCAGGGGTGAGGGATTATGGCCCCTTTATGATTTGTGGACTTCAACTCGCACCATGTCTGGCTCAGGAATTCTGGGAGTTGAAGTCCACAAGTCATAAAAGGGCCATAGTTCCCCACCCTTGGCCTAAACCATCTCAAACAAGTAGCCATCCAGCCATGTTCAAAACTTTCCAGGTTTTTGGGAAATAAGTCAGATGGTTCAATTCCTTAACAGCTCTTATTTTCAAGAAATTCTCCTAATATTCAATCCAATATTTACAATTAATTTAGTGACTATTCAAATTACAATAGCACTGAAAAAACCTGACTTACAAACATTTTTCACATGACCATTGCAGCAACCCCATGGTCATATGATCAAAATTAAGCTGTTTGGCAATTGATTCATACTTATGTAGTAAATACTGCACTCGACCACTCTAACCACTGTACCACCGTGGTTCAATATGGTAGAACGGTTAGCCCCCCCATTACAAATGCCCAAAATTTACTAGTTTGGGAATGAAACACTTGGAAAATTTTGGAATATTGTGTTCCTCCTTTGGATCATGCCAGAGGTTCATTCCCTTCCAGTCATGCCAAACCCATTGTTAGAGCACACCATTTCAGAGATCGTTTCCAGAACTACTTCTGGAATTAATCATTTCAGGGACAGTTTCCAAAAATAATGCCACCTAAACGTCCCTTTTCCAGTACACTGGCGTTTGCACAATTTGCTTTGGATGAATTATCTGGAATGTTCCATTCTCAAATCTGAGTTTTTACTATTTACTGTTTCTGCCTCCGACCCACACGCAGTCCAAGATTACACTGGCTTTTCTAGTTGCTGATTCACACAGCTTGCTAATGTTCAGCAACAGTGGTCCATTGTTCCCCTAGAATCCTTTCCACATGCCTGGCTGCTATGAAGTCAATCCTGCACCTATGCAAATGACTTTTTTCTATTTAAATCAGGGCATTTTCTTTGTAAATGCAGCTGAAGAAAGCAGGTGAGAATGAAAGACAAAACAAAAAAACCACAGCACTTTCAATAGCTTGGTAAAAATATGACCACTTTAATTAGCTTAAACAGTTAAAAGTCCATTTCACTATTAGTTGTGTCTGTGAGCAATAACCAAGTGCTGTCTGTGACTCTAAATATATTTTAGAGGCAGCTGCAAATTATGGATTAGAGAAATATGCAGAAAGTGAAAGGGAACTATTTCTCAAATTAGCCTGCAAATTTCGTTTTACGGCATCCTATTTTTATCTCCTCAGAAGCTAAATCTGGGCATCCAGCAGCCTAAATAGTGACAAAGAATCTGTAACCAACATGACCAACGCAACCACCTCAATACTGGTACGCACACATGCACACATGTATAGGACAGATGGTCTTGTAGCTAATGGGAAGCTTATTCATAGCAAGGTTGAAGAGTTGAGGGGAGGCTGCTTTGAATTCCAATGTTGCTAGCTATTTCAGCCTCATGAAATGTCATCTGCAGAAGATCCCCAAGACCATATAAACAGAATGGCATCTTTTTGGAGCAGGCGAGAGCTTGTGTTTACCTTAGCTTTAAAGTGGATTTTGTATTTATTGTTGGTTACTCTAAATTACTTTAAGAATGTGGGTGTCTTGGCCTCAGCAATTAGTGAACATCAAAGTCATAAAACAATACATAGTTCCTTCAAGATGCTTTTAAAGATGCTGTGCCAGAGGTGGTATTCAGCCAGTTCCGACAGGTTCTGGAGAACTGGAACTAGTGATAATTTTGGCTAGTTCAAGAACCGGCAAATACCACCTTTGATTGGCCAACCCTAGCAAATGCCACCTCTGATTGGCCAACAGCATACCCACGCCCACTAAGCTATGCCTACAGAACAGGTAGTAAAAATTTTTGAATCCCAACACTGATGCTGTTCTTATTTAATTGGGGTCTTTGAATGACCCAGTCGCCTGTTCACTACCCTCTCATTCTTCTCATTCATACAACCATCTGTTCAGATCATGAAGCAGAATATTTTTCTCCCCTGATTTCACCCATTTAGAATGTTGTGCAATTTTCCCAAAACTCATCTCTGATCCTTCTGTTATTGTCATTCACTGGAATTTAATGATCCCTATTTTCATGGCTGTCTGACTATCCGAATCTCAGATTTCCTCTGTTCTTATGGAAAAGTGGAACATCTACCTGCAGACAGCATCAGCCACCTGTAAGTTTACATTCCATATGATACCAGTTCATATTTTCTGACATAGATTTTAATAATTTGGAATTAAATTTATACCTCCACTTTCTTGGGAGCAGCCATCAACTCTCCTCCAGAAGATCAGACCACCTTCATTCTGATCTATTACATTTGTTGTTGTTGTTAGTTGTGAAGTCATGTCCAACCCACCACAACCCCAAGAACAATGTTCCTCCAGGCCATCCTGTCCTCTACCATCTCCTGAAGTCCATTTAAGCTCACACCAACTGCTTCAGTGTGAGCTTAAACTCCATCCAGCCACCTCGTTCTCTGTCACCCACTTCTTTTGCCCTCAGTTGTTCCTAGCATTAGGCTCTTCTCCAGTGATTCCTGCCTTCTCATTTGGTGGCTAAAGTATTTGAGTTTCATCATCAGGATCTGGCCTTCTAAAGAGCAGTCAGGGTTGATCTCTTCTAGGACTGACCAGTTTGATCACCTTGCATTCCAAGGGACTTGCAGGAGTCCAGCACCATAGTTCAAAGGCCTCAATTCTTTGATGCTCAGCCTTCCTTATGGTCCAACTTTCTCAGCCATACATTGCAACTGGGAAAACCCGATGGTTTTGTTGGCAGGGTGATGTCTTTGCTTTTTCGTATGCTGTCTAGATTTGCCATAACTTTCCTCCCAGGAGCAAGCATCTTTTAATTTCTTGGCTGTAGTCCCCATCTGTGGTGATCTTGGAGACCAGGAAAATAAAAGGTGTCACTACCTCCATATGTATGCATAAAACCAAGGCATTTAGAAAGAGACAGTTAAGATCTAAATGCACAATACAACTTATTAAGCAAGTAATGTTATTTTAGAGAAGGCCTCCATCTCTGAGCTTTTTTCGTCAGGATGCTTGAAGGGAGAAGAAAGGAAATATGTAATCTTCCCACAGAAAGTAGGCTGAAATAGAGAGCCCAATAACATTAGTCTTGACAGCATGGGAACATAAACAGTTATGATGCAAACAACAAAGGGGCAATTGAGGGTTAGAGGTTTTTAAATGTTTTAAATTTTTTATGTATTGCTCACATTGTCGTGTTGTGAGCCACCCAGAGTCCCTCAGGAGTTGGGCAGCATATAAACTTAAACTTAAACTTAATTCCTTGTTTCTCTCTCCCCATCTACTGGCCCTGATTAATAAGGTAAAAGATGCAAAGCATCAAGAATTCTGGGACTGCATCTCCAACAATGGAGACCTGAAAGGTCAACACCATAGTTGACTGCCAACTGCCAGCAGTTCAGCAGTTTGAATCTCACCGGCTCAAAGTTGACTCAGCCTTCCATCCTTTCAAGGTCAGTAAAATGAGGACCCAGATTGTTGAGGGCAATATGCTGACTCTGTAAACCACTTAGAGCGGGCTGTAAAAGAACAGTGAAGTGGTATATAAGTCTAAGTGTTATTGCTATTGCTAACAGAATTATGTATAAAGCTGTTAAGAGGAATAGGAATGATCATATACAAAAGTGAACCTAGATAAAATTTAGGAAGTTTGGTTCTGAAAATACAACCCAGGATGATCAATCTAACAATTTCCAGAAGATTTTACTAAAGCATAGAAAACCGTAACAGATGCTCAAAGCATCTTTAAGAGTGATAACTCTTCTGCCAGCATCAGCCCCCCATCGCCCAGTTTGCGCTCACAGAATCGGTCTCCTCTGGGTGCCGTTGGCCAGACAGTGTCGGCCAGCAGCGCCCAGGGGGAGGGCCTTCTCTGTGGGTGGTCCGACCCTCTGGAATCAGATGCCCCTCGAGCTTTGGACGTCTCCTGATCTGCACTCCTTCTGGTGTGACCTGAAAACGTGGCTTTTTGGGATAGCTGGCCTGGATTGAGGGCGGAGGGTTGGTTTGAATTTTAACGGGGTGTCTGTCCTGTTTATTGAACTCTAAATTTAATTGTTTTTTAATATTTGTAATATCTGTTTTTTATTCTGTTCACCTCCCTGAGTTCCTTGGGATAAGGGCGGTATATAAGTTCAATAAACTATAACTATAACTAACTATTTCCTATTCTTCAGCATATTGTAAGATTTTTCAGTAGTCAGTGGCAGACATCACAAAACCCCATTCCAGGGAGCTGAAACAAAGGAGGGGAAGTAAAGTAAAGTTTGCAAGCAGAATGGTTGGTTTCTGAGGCACTGGTCTGTACAGAAAGTGAAAACATTTGCAGAAGAATTTTTTTCCTATTTTTCACCATAGTACAATTGCAAGTCTGACAAAACAAAGGGCATGAATGACTGATATTGCCCAAAGATCCCTCCATCCTGATCTTGTTATATCCAAAGCAGAATATCAAAGTGATTTTCAATTACAGAGAAATAATTCTAGCTCTGTATTTTATGTTTCAATGATCTACAATAGATGGGGATATTTGTAGCTTAGGCTTGAACCCTTAGCCTTGGTGGTGCACCGAGCTGAGAGCTTGCTCTCAGCTGCCGGCTGCTTGCAATTAGTGCGAGTTCTAATTTCACCAGGCCCAAGGCTGACTCAGCATTTCCATCCTTCTGAGGTAGGTAAACTGAGGACCCAGATTGGGGCAATAAATTGACTTTGTAAGTCAATAAGCTGACTTTGTAAAACACTACTTGGGGAGGGGGGAGGTTTGAATGCGCTAATAAGCAGGTCTATACACAGGATGAAGGCAATTGCTATAAATGTATTGTAAGCCGCCCTGAGTCTTCGGAGAAGGGTGGCATATAAATAGAAATAAAAAAAAGAACAAGAACAAAACCTCTTAGTGTTCTCTGAACTTGGTTGTTGGCTTGTACACAATTTATTTCCAAACTAAGTAGCACTATCCCTGCAAAGGAGTATGTACTTTGCTTCCTCTTTATATGCAGTAACTTATCCTGCCAGATTTAGTAAGAGTAGTTTCCTCCTTGTTGATTTCTAGATTATTGTTTTTTGCTTGATAGTTTAACTCATGTTTTATCTCTGCTTATCTGTATGTGGTTATCTGAAGAAGATGTGAGGGTTTTTTTGTTTCCTTCCTATTTTTTTGTGTGGTGTCTTTTGAATGATGTAAAACTAAGTTTTATCTTTATGTGTCGATTTATAGGCGATTATTCTAAATGCCAAGCTTCCAGGAATTTTCTGAGAATTTAGGACTTGGCTTGGTCTAAGATGCTAGTGGTTTTCCAATTCAAATTGTGAATGAGTCTCTTTATGTGTTATTAGATTAAGGAATTTTCTTCTGATAGCTAATTGTTGTTTGTGGATGTGCTCTGCTAGTCTTCTGCCTACCTGCCCAATGTAGTGGCTTATAAGCCTTTGAGGTCTGTTATAAGGAATGAATGCTTGTTGAAAGAATTGAAATACCTGAATATAAAAGTATTCTTCTACTTTGTTATATGGAAGAAGGATTTGGGAATATCAGGTAAACATACTGTATAGGGAATTTTAATTCAGTTAGCATGGTTAAAAAAGATCTAAGATCAAGAATGATTGAATATTGAATTAATATCGGTTGAATACAAAACTGAGTGACCATTATGAAAGAAGTAAAATGAGATGGTTGTCCATATGGATAAAAATGCAGATGGATAAAAATGCAACGAAAATTGCAAAGCATATATATGAAAGGAGAATGAATCAAGACAGAACATGTATGTAGAAAGTTTAAGAGAACATCAAACAGTGTGAGAGAGAAATTTGAAGAACAAAATTGCTGTATTGACATTGCAGGAGTTGAAATTGGTGATGAGGTAGAATAAATAATTCAAATATTACAAAAATACAACTCAATTACAGCTGCTCACCTGGCTTTGAAAAAAGTGGTGAAATATCAGCTGAGAAAAATGTGAGATCAGACCCTGGAGCATAGGCTTTAAATGCTGTGAATTGTGGTAGTCAGATCTTCGGTGGACATGTGATTTCTTTCCTGACCGCCATATTGTGTCTTTAAAGTTACTGGTATTTATTTATTTATTTATTTATTTATTTATTTATTTATTTATTTATTTATTTATTTATTAAACTTATATACCACCCTTCTCCCGAAGGACTCAGGGCGGTGTACAGGGCA
>JANHFR010007096.1:768274-785856 GCA_032468015.1 Mimophis mahfalensis | reverse complement strand
TGTGCTTAAACAGATTGTAAGCCGCCCTGAGTCTCCGGAGAAGGGCGGCATATAAATGGGATTAAAATAAAAAAAATTGTTTTTATTTTATTTACTTATTTTATTTATTAAATATTATACTTCTGATTGCTTTTAAGTTTACTGTATTTTAAGCCACCCAGCTGTTTGGACAGTGAGATGGACAGTGTATAAATTTAATAATAACATTTTTTAAAAGTCACCTCATACCCCAATTTAAAGTGGCCAACCCCTGGAAGGGCCAGAATTGGAAGGTTCATTTAAAGGCGAGTTGGATGCTCTTCCAGATAGCAAATGCAGCATCAGAAGAGGTACTCAACCTGGATCATGGTAAATCAGTGGCCCCCAACCTTTTGGGTTCCAGAGACTAGTTTCATGGAGAGTTATTTTTTTGTATGTGAACAAGGGGTGGATGGGGTTTCACGCACTGCCTGGACCCCAGACATATGTGGATTGGGATTTCACTTGCTTCCGTGGCCCAATTCCTGGTGGGCTGCAGACCAGTGCCGATCCACTGCCTGGGGGCTGGGGTCTCCTGTGCTAAATGACACTGCTTGATTGACAGAGTCTGATACAAGCCCATGTTCTTGGATTGTACACTCAGGTAGGCACCACCACAGATACAATGTCTCTCAAATACCAGGCTTTGTATCATGTAGGATTCTAAAAGTCATAACCAGCACCTTAAAGTGCATCTGGTTAAACCAGGGGTCTGCAAACTGTGGCTCTGGAGCCACATGCGGCTCTTTTGGCCCCCTACTGCAGCTCCCTGTCGGCTGATCCCACCACTGACAGGTTTGCTATCACATTTTTTTAATTGACTGTCATGATTATTAAAAGGCATTGTGCAAAAACGTGGACTGAACCAGAATGATGGGTGATGAAATATCTGTATATCCATCTAGTGATTGCCATGAAAAAAAATGTCATTTCGAATAGCAGTAAATCAGAAAGAGAGCAGTAAATCAGTAATGAAAGAAAAAAATGTCTGTGCCACAGAGAAGTAATAGTATTGTAATGTATGTGAATGGTTAATTTGGTAGATATGAATTAATGAATAAATGCAGAAAGATGAAAATGAAGGTCTAATTATGAAAAAGTGCTGAAATGAGTGTCAAAAAGAAGCAATTAGTGTCATCTAGATATGTGTATAAAAGTAGGAATCCATAGATTGGTGATAATTGCATGCTATACTTCAATGAATGGTTGAAATGGAAGAAACAGAGATGGGTTTGGTATTTTGAATAGATGCAAATATTCTGAATGAATGCAAAAAGGAGAAGAATATTCTATTCACATGTGTTTTTCCTAAAGTACAAAAAAAGTGGATAAAACAGGGATGAGGGAATGCTAAAAGGAGATAGATAAATATGGGAATAATAGGAATAAGTTTAACAATGAAAATGTTATAAATGTTATAAAAATGGTTGAAAAGAAAACCTGTTGTGAGAATGTCATAAAAGAGCTGCAGGTGTAGACAGTGTAACTGGAAAAAATGTTAAATGTGGAAGTTGTTTGCATATGGAATAGCTATGCAGAGTTCTCAGTGAACATATGAAAAAAAGCATCTGTGCCTTATATTTGTAGGAATGCTACTGTTTCCCTACATAAAATTGTGATAAGCTATATTGTTCCTTATTACAAAGGAAAGATGGGCAAAAGTTTCAGGTCACAGAAGGGGACAGGTATCAAAATTTGGAAAATGTCATGTGTGTTTATACAGGACAGGACAGATCTGCAAAACACATTTTTGCTCTTCAGCAAGTCATTGAGAAATATATAAGAAAAATTTATTGAGTTAGGGAAAACGTTTGGTAAATGAATAGGCTTAAATGATACATCATTATGTGTGACTATGGAGTTGTTAAGTAGCACAAGAAGAGTAATGCAAGCATATGAGTAAACTGAATGTCTAATGATTGGTCCAATATTGAGCAGGATGGAAGGCAAAGTTGTGTGATTTCCCCTTGGTTTACTTCCACAAATTGGATGCAAAAAGCACTATTTTTCTCCTATGGTGGTAACTGATATTAGGTGACCTGCTGGATCTAACTTTGGAAGATGCATATAATCACAGCAGCCATTGCTATTTGAGTCATTTACCACCATTCCCATGTGTGATTATAATATAATTTAAATATTGAAGCTAATGAAGAATGAAACTTTGGAGATGATATGGCCTTTTCCAATTCAATCAATTTAGAACGATGTTAACTTCCGTAATCCAGAGTCAACAGAGTTTCGGCCATCCAGGTAGAGGGCCCAAATAATTCAGGGGACCACAATGAGAAAGAATGACCAAAATTATACTTGGCACTGAGCCACAGAACATCTTGGCCTTAAATAAAACCATAGCTCCATATACTTCACTATGTTACAGACAAATAAGCCACCACATTTGATTTAGTAGTAAGTATGAACCAAGTCTGTATCAACAAATATTGAATTTTAAGAAGAAACTAGGCATTTAAAAAAGAATAATTCCCTTGGGCTTCATCCTGACTAGAAGAAGGGAAATAATTTAGAATATCAATAAATGGGTGGGTAAGACATTCAGTAAAATAGTAAATTATATTTTAGATGTTACACATGAACTATAAGTGATGGCCTTTACAGATGCTGCCTTTCATTTTTTTAAGTTCAAAAAACACACCAGATCCAATCCCTCAGAGTTAAAGCAAACCGAACCGAACCAAACCAAACCAATGGTTTATATCACATCCATGCCAGTTAAAAGACAAGCAGGCAATAGAGTGACTTAAAACAGTTTAATGTAATTCCAAGACAAAGTGTGATTACATTTCTACACATATACAATATGCATATGTGAGTTTACAAATTCTGATTAATAACTCGTTTCACCTCAGAGACCGAAAAAATGATCAAAAAGAAACTGTGAATAACAAGCTATAACATAGTTCATCACAACGGGACCCCCTTCTCCACCCTACAGTTAGTAATATTACAATTAAAATAACTATATTTTCTATAATGCTTTTTCTGTTAAAATCATTTCATAAATTTACAATGCTATTATTAGTTTTCAAGTCTAATATAAATTCACTCCATTTTTCTACAACGAAAATGATTATTAATTAGAAGCACACAATGTCATGATGAGAAACACAAGGTTTTTTTTTTAGTAGCAAGAACTTGATTGGTTAAGAATTAGGTTTTTTGTAAAACATTCTAAAGCCAAGTAAAATATCCATTCTTATAACATACCTATGAGACTAAGGAATAGGTTACATATAAATCTACGACACGTCAGTTTCTTCTGGGTTTTTTTTTTCCTCAAAGACATTACCAGAAAGGGGAAAATACTAACAAAAGGGAGAAAAAGGAGAAGAAAAAGAAAGAGGACAATTTACAGAAAATTAAAAGAAAGAAATGCAATACACAAGAAAATACTGTCGCACACAATAATTTTCACTAAGTTTTAACATGGATTGACACTCAATACAGAACCATACAGTTAGAAATCAGGGCTTTTCTGGAATTTTGAAGATGAGATGGTATTGTATGTAAGAAAAGGAATCTTTAAATACCAAACAGGTAAAAGGTGGGAGATGTATATTCTTTGTGTATGTAAATTGTTTCAAAATTTATGCCCTCTCTCTTTTTGTGTAAAATGTTTTTATTTTGTTTTGGGGGGGAGCTACTTGGCTTCTGGGCAACAAATTAGTATTAATAAAACCCCTCTCAATTATATTAGAAAAACCCAAATATCTACAAATATCTTCCCTATTTGCTTTCCTAGAACTATAATAATATAGACTTCAACTGACAACAAAATCTCCTTTTTTTCTCCCATTATAATAAAGCTATTGTCTTAATTGCTTTTGGGGAGCGGGGGTGAGCTTTTGGTACAGGATTTGGAATCTGCACATTTTTGTCTGTATATAATTTTGGGGTAAGAAATGCCATTAAAAAAACCTAAATTGACAGAACAGTGAGTGGTAGCTAAGAGGGGTTGGTTGTTACTAGATGGGCCCAAGAACCATAGAGACCAAATGCTTCCATTATCTTAAGGCCAATATTCATAAGTGGCCTCCCATTTTGGTTTTCTAAAATGGTGGCACAGACGTATGCCAAGATTTGCTTTGGTAAGTTGAGCTAGAGTATAGATACATACCATGGCTTTAAATGAATTTATTGAAATGGGGCTGAGGTCTGCCATTGGAAATACTGATTTTTGGTCAGGCCTAAAAACAATGGATTTCTCTCCTTCCACCATGACTTGTTAATCTGCTCCATGAAGAATACAAAGAACTTTGCTACAATTGTTAATTTCACAACTAAGCTTAGCTGTTCAGACAGAATCATTTGCAAGCTAGTTCCTGCATGTTTACTTCCGTAAATACCTCCTGACCAGCAGAAGATATACATTTATATTCATTCCTCTGCCATAAGCAGCACTGAAGGAGAAAAAAAGAAGAAAAAAGTAACAGACTGTATACATCCAAATATATAATCCACTACAAAACAGCATTTTATAGAGTGTCATCGGACAACAGGCAACTAAATGTATAAAGATCTGGTCCAATTCTTCATATTAAGTTTAGGATAAAAGGGAAACTAGAGTGACAAGTACAATTTGATTTATTCAGGAGAGATCAATGGGTAGTGTCAAAATTAAGCACTGCCTATTACTGCTTCTCAAAGCAGCCCAAGGGCTTGTCTCAGGAATCCGTAGTTCATATTTGAGAATTTCATCACAGTACATTTTCCTTGCTGTGAACACGTACATGACTGGGATATTTAAGTGACTATTCTACACTGAAAAATGTCCATGTACAATAGACTACTGCTAGGATGTAAATGATGATGTGCTTCCAAGATTTTCAGTAAAAGCCAAACATAATGCACCTGTGATCCAAGATTGCCATTTTCACAAGATCATTCTACATGAAAATTTTTGATTCACATGATTATAAAACTCATAAACACAAAACAAAACATACCCTTGTGAACTAGCCCAGAGTCACTAAGCAGTAAAATGCATCTCTATCCATCTTTCACAATATACATGCATTTTTGTCCAAATTTAGAAATTTGACAGTTTAACCATGCACAGGTTTATCTAGATGTAAATCCCACTGTGTTTCACTACTTTCTAAAATGTACTTCGGATTGCATGTGAAATGCCTGGGAATTACTATGCTTCCTGATTCACCCACAAAAGTTTATTTTACTTTTAATTCAAAAATAAAAAGGTAATCTTGTAGACTACATTTTTAACATTGCTGGAGTGATTTTTTTTAAAAAATTAACTTTGGAATTATTTTACTTGATCTGACTTTCTGCTACTATGTTATATATCAGAACAGAATGTACGTATTAAAGGAAAAATTAAAAAAAGGAAAGGACAACAGTGTTAAGATTCTGAAGACATTATTAAAAACAGAACATTTAGTTAGAAAGTACCAGTTTAAATGTAAACTATAAAATACTATAACTATAAAATGTAGCCAGAAATACAGATTGTTATTTAGTTCATATTGGTTTAAAAGGCAATTTGTTAAATATCTTCAAAAGCCGAAGCTCGTTACAGTAGCTACGAACACAATATACTTATATGTGCATTTTAATGTCACAATTAATTAAAATACATAAAACACCAACTTGATCCTAGATTTTGCCATTTTACTTTTAAAGGTTATTCAGAATGAACAGGGCAGGCTACCATATTCTGCCCATAAAGATAAGTATTTTTTTAATCCAAATTTCAGGCTGGCTACATATTTTCAGAAAAAAGGCTAAAACCAAGATAAATGCCCACATTTGAGGTAATTATTGCCACTAGGTCACAGTTTTCGTAAGTTAAGTAAATTAATCCTTCTTTATACATAAAACAAAGTCCTGCCTAGATTTGGGAATCCCTGTTTAAACTAGTTCAGAGACCAAAAATCTGGACAGAGAAATTTGCTGTTGGTGGAGTCACAGAGCATTGATATTTCAGAACCATAGCAAACAAGAGAACATTGAAAATATACAAAAACTAGCGAATAAGTCAGAATTAAAACAGGTATGGCAAATGAACATATCTTCTGACAGAAATTCCAGACCAAAGTATCTCAAATATATCCATAATCTATCAATTAAAAAAAAGACAGGTCCCTATTGTTAATGGTAGAATCTCAGCACCTCAATTACTCCTTTGCTTTGCTTTGACGCGAGATAAGCATTTTGATTTCGTTCTGCAGCATTAACCCATTTCTTACAGGGAAGAGCAAGGAGATTCCCTTAGCTCACGAATGTGTGTGTGTGTGCACACACACACATGAGCACACACACACATGTACACACATAGAGAGAGACATGAACTGTCAAGCAGCTTCTCCAACAAAGTTAGGATTACAGATCACAATATTTATCAGTGCAGTAAAAGTATCATATTTGTGGGGGGGAAATGTATTGCCTTTCTTGATTTCACTATAAGAAGCAAAAGATTAACATACAGCTTTTTTTCTTTAATATGCACATGTAAAGTCTAATACAGCAGCAATGCTAAGAGCGGAAGGACGTGACTAACCCGTACATAACAAAAGAAGTTTCGCTCTTATTTGCTGCAGTTAGAAAAGTTATCAGAGACTCCTGACAATTTCCACTAATTGCGTACTTAACATGCTTGCTACATATGTGTTTCCTTCTGCTGTAAGAGGTTTCTTTTTCTTTTTTACATTCACTAGTTACCATCCTTTCATGCGTCCAGCTTGAATATTCTTGTGGACATCACAGAAAACTGACAGTCTGGATGTGAACTATTTCAACATATGCCCGAATATTACAACCAAGTGTTGAGAACAAATAAATTTTTACAATGACTTAAAAGAAAAAACACAACACAAATCTAGCTACTCAAATCAGAGACCCAGTGGAATACTCAGAAGGCTGGTTTTTATCATTCATTCATTCATTCATTCATTCATTCATTCATTCATTCATTCATTCCTACAGTGGACCTGCATCATGTCCCTGAATCACAACTTTTTGAATCACAAGATCCCCACACACCTAGAGAACACAGATTAGAAACTGCACAGGTGGCTCAAAACAGGTTTTTTTTTTCTGCCTAAGCAGAAACCAAATAAATTCCTTGTCTGGTCCAAATCAATGATTTAATTTTACTTTAACTTTTGCACTATATGTTTTTAAATGGACTGTAAGCCACCCTGAGTCCCTCAGGAGAAGGGCGGCATGTAAATTGAACCAATAAAATAAATAAATAAATAAAATCAAGAGACCTGGGAGACGCAACAGCCCCACAGAATGGTGCAATACCTTGTCTCCAGAAAAGATGGAGACTTCAGTAATGGTAGGTGTAATATATGGTGCACAAGTCTGACACAGAAGAATAGAGCAAAATAGACTCAATGCTACACTGTCCCTTAAATCGGCATGAATGGAAAATGATCTCTCATCCGGGAACTGTCATACTGAAGGACATAGGATATAATCCTTGGTACAGTGGAACCTCGGTTCACGAATGCTCCTGTTCGTGACCAGATTGGTTCCCAACCAAAAAAGCCACCCAAGTTTTGAATTGGTTCACCACTCAAAACTCAGGTGGCAAACAAACATGGCATGGAAAGATTCCTTTCTGCACCAATTTCCCCTTCTGTGCGTGTGCAGAATTGTCTGCGCATGCGCAGTGTCGCTTCAGATCGTAAACCAAATCGGTTTGCGGCCACAGTCCGGGAACGAACTGTGGTCAGGAATTGAGGTTCTACTGTAGGAATTGAGGTTCTACCTCACATTTTGGGAGCTGGTGGCAAATGTTTTTCTTATTGATTTTCTGCATTTAGTCTTACTTTCCATACTGTGTCTAAGCTGGACCCTGATTAGTACTAAAAAATGGAAGTGGCATTTTATGGAAATAAAAGGAATTTGCACAAATGTATTCCTGATGGGCCGTTTAATAAATTTGTACTGCTGTCACAGATAATAAAATGTTATTCATAATACAACAAGCAGAGTTTTTTCCCTTCAAACCTTGACTAAAATTTAGAACAGCAGCAAGTAGTATGACTGAATTCTACCGAGCAATATATACAGTATATGAAAACCAAAATGAGGCATAAGGAGAAAAAATATAGCTTCTTATATTATGACATTGACCCCCAAATTTTGAACAAACTCTTTAGCAGGCAGAAGTACAATTTAGTTCTTGTAACACTGGTCTTGTTTGAAATTTCATTTGACTGAAGAGAGGGATGAGATTTTAATTTCCCTTCGGGTTACTAAATCATTTTACCTATCAAGCCAGATTTTGAGGTATGGCTATGTTAGCCTGTGAAGGAAAAATAATGGGCAAAATAATACTCTTTTATTAAACTAGTATCTGGAACAATTATTAAAAAAAGAGTATCAAGTTTGGAATGTTTTAAATGTGGTGGTGCCAGATTTATGAAACTGAACGTATTTCTTATGAATTGGTGGTATATTGTTGATAAAATCTAGGTGATTAGGAGATCTATCAGTCCCTTACTTCTTTTTCTTCAAATGGCTCATGCATTACATACCAGCATTCAGATTTAATATTAAGTGTCAGAAAACACAACGCGCGCGCGCACACACACACCCCCCTTTAAAATTTAGGAGAAGATACTCTTATATCTGGTTAATTTCCATCCCCTCTGATACTGTTGAAAGATTGGTGCACTGTTTTTTCGAACTTGGCAATTTTAAATTCTGTGGACTTCAACTCACAGAGGATTATAGTCCACACATCTTAAAGTTGCCAAGTTCAATCCTCTAGTGTTTCTCTATACCAGGGGTCTCCAACCCTGGCAACTTTAAGACTTGTGGACTTTAAATGTGTATGTCTAAATTCCAACTTAAATTTTAAGACTATTTAATGAGATGGGTTTAATATTTCTTTAACTTTTTCACTGTATGTTTTTTACTGTTGTGAGCCACCCTGAGTCCCCACGGAGATAGGGCACCATAAAAATCTCATTAAAATAAATAAATAAAACAAAGTAATTCCCAGAGTACCTCAGCCAACAAACCTAGTTGCAAAGCTGGCTGAGGAACTCCGGGAGTTAAAGTCCACTAGTCTTAAAGCTGCCAAGGTTGGAGATCCCTGCTCTATGCTAACATTTTAAAGGCTGCTGTAATCCATTTATTATTTATTTATTTATTTTATTTATTAGATTTCTATACCGCCCTTCTCTGAGATGCTGCAACAATTTTTGCAATGCGATTCTGGCATATTTACGGAAGAGAAAGTCACCTTCAATTCAATTACCAATCTCTGACATCAAGGTTTATTAAATTGCAACTTTAGATTTCTTTGTGGCTATCCAGATAACTTGATGTTATCACTTATTTCTTATTTCACTATTTAATTAGCTTCATTCATTGATTCAGGGGAAAAAAATCAAAAGGTTATATAGTCCCCTTGAAAATTACAATTGGTGTAATCAGACCCAGACCACACAAGCTTGTGTTTGACCTGTACAATGCCAGTCACATGCTATGCCAGGCTTCCTCGAATTAGTGCCTTTTCTCTGAAAAAAATTCCCATGAATTAGAACCTGAACTATTGGTTATATGTCAACATTGGACTAGGTATGCTTGCAGTTGACATTGTGGTCTCGTATTAAGTGAATGTAAGCTTTCATTCTTTTCCACCTTAAAACATTTCATCTTCTTCCTCTATTCATGGAAATTCATCTTCTTCCTTTATTAAAAAAAGTGTGTTCTCCTTTCACGCTCTGGAATCTTCAATTGTTTTAGAACTGCAATCTATGTAAGAAATTGTGTCATTTCTATCCTAATGAAGGATAAATCTTTACACTGCAGTCCCAAACCAATGGGAAGGGACCAGGGTTGCAGAAGAGTAATGTAAAGTTCTCCCTGCATGTTTATTTTATTATTATTTTATTTCACTTGTCCCTCTTAACTAATTCACCCTCAAATTGTGCAAGAGTTTTCTTTTTCTAGCCCCATTCATATTCTCTCTATTTTGCCATGTTCCTTTCTAAATTTAAAACACCAACTAAAATATTTAAATGAAACTTTGGCAATCATTAAAACCACCTCTTCAAAGCTTTCCTGCCAGAAGTTAAACAGCTAATCATTTATTTATAAATGTTATGCTCAAATATTGCAGACTAGAAGATATTGTCATAAGTAATGAGAGTTTACAAATAAAGAAAAGGAAGACTTTTAATTTAACACATAAAATCACATTATGGAACCAGAAGAGGTTTCCATCCTAAGTAATTTGCAAGTTTTTAATTATTATTATTTTATTTATTAAAATTGTTTTCCACCTGTCTTGCTGCAAGGCGACTCTTAAATAATTCTGAACATAAAAGAGTTTGAGGAGGAGGACATGGAAATGATTTTGAGCCCTGCTACAAGAGAGAACGTACCAAAGCTTAGACTGAATCTCTGGGTAATTCAAATTTGAGTAGCCAATGTTAGTTATTAGGGTTTTCTTTAGCTGGCTTCCTGAATTTCATTTCTTTTTGTTGATAGAAATTCCCAACTATTGCACTTCCAAAGTGGGAAACAAGTATTTGTATCTTGAGTTCATTTTAAGATTGTGAAGACTTTAACTCTGTAATACTCCTGTTTCAAAGGAATTCATCGAATAGCATTTGGGTTCAGTTTGTAGGAGCACCAACTGATTGGGTTTTTACAATGTGCAACTACTTTGTACATAAACCATTCTTTACAAACTCAGTGCACATGACTGCAGAATATGCTAAATTATATTGGGATTTGTTTGGTTTTGACTTAGGGAGTTGTGTGAACTCATCCATCAATTCCTACACAGCAAGATTTGTACCACATTTCCATGACCTTACCATTCTTCTTAAATCCATTTTTAACCCAGCAATTGTTGGGCTTGTGCCGTAAAAGGCACACCTGGGAAAGTAAAAAAATAATAAGAAAGTATCCAGAAACTGCAGAGATATGTCACTGTATAAAAACTACAATATGGCATGTAACCACATTTTCCTCCCATGTAAGTAAGCCTAAGCAAATGTGGGCTTATTTCCGTCTAATCTTCTTTTACACATTAGAGACTAGAAATGTTTTTTGTTCTACAACATTGTTAAAATAATCGGAACCACACTTTGGACAAAAGGGAGAACGGTGATGTATTTAGTCTCTAGCTCAGTGGTTCTCAACCTATGGGCCTGCCTGTCCTCGCTGCTCTCTGGTGCCTCTTGTGGCCAGCCAGCCCTGCACATGCGCAGTAGGCCCAGCCACCCAGCCAGTACTAAAGGGTCACAGCATTAGGAAGGTTGAGAACCACTGCTCTAGCTAGTATTTTTAAACTATGTTAATAAGAAACAAATTAGATTCCAATTATGGATTCAGATTCAAGGAACTGTATTTACTCAAAACAGATACGGAGTACTTTTTAAATTGTTTCTTGCTGAGAGGTTGGAATTGGAGGAAGATAGATAAATATATAAGCCCAGGACTCACCATACCTTATTCACATTTTGAGAAGCTTTATTAATATCTGGTTCCTTCCAAGTTTCTCAGGGTATCCTTCTGTCTCCCTTTCCTTCCAAAACCTACATGAAGGGTAAACACGCTGATGCTAATAACACAGAAAAAAACCTTCCTTCCTTAACAAATACCTTATTAGGAGAACATTAACAACAAGAGTACACAGAAATGCAAGTGCAATTAAAGCAAAAATTAAAATATAACTTATTAAAATTAGTAATACAACAACAAGGATTGAATGATAGGATCTTCCCTCTCAAAGATATAAACAACTGGTGCTTGAACCTGCACAGAAAAAGAGGAATATACACTATTCTATTAAGATCCAGCCGCTGGTGAGGAATTTCTTCGTTGGGGAAGCAGAAGATATTCTCTTCAAAAAGGCCTTTACATTACTATACTTAAGGAGCAGAGAGGTACTAAAAAATAAAAATAAAATGAGGTTCCATTTCTAAATGCTCGTTTTGCTTCCAATGATTTACTTCAGAAAAATAATAGCGTCCACCTTAGTATTGGGGGTAGGAGTCCTTCCTTCCTGCTGGTGAAGCAAGTGTGCCCACTTCCAGATATGGCAACTGTGCTTGTCTTTCTTCTCAACTCCCCTCATGAGCAAGCTTTTTATCTTTACCACCTCTAAGATCCCTCCCTCATCTCTCAACTAACTGACTTGCCTTAACCCAACATCTTATCCTATTGCTTAAGCGCTTCTTTTCTGAAACCAGAAAAATCGGGACACTTCTTAGCAGGGGTGTCCACAGAAGTTTAAAAACAAAAACAAGATGGCATCCCCATAATCAAAGCTCAGTCTTTACATGCGTTGCCACAAACAGTTTTAAAAAAAGGAGGGGCTTTGAACATATTGTTATAGCTGCCATACTGATTTCTTGACATTTCTCCCTTCACCAGCCCCAAACAGGTGTCTCAGCTACTTGGGGGCTGCAAAAAATCTGATGATCACTAGAGAGATAAAAGATAATTCCATTACTTTCCACGCCCCGCCCATATAACCTTCAAATTTTTGCAGCCCCAGATCTGCAAAGAAGCCATGCTGACTGTCTATAAAGGCAGACAGCCTTTTTCACAATCAACTTCAAACCACTAATACAAGTAAAACATCACAGGATGGAACAGTAAAGACTTACACAAGAGAAAAATCTAGCGATGTCACCATAAAATATCTACTAATTCTTTCATCGTTATTATTTTATTGTACAAACACTTCTCTTTGGAATCCTTCTGAAAAAGAATATACCAAAGGGGGGAAAATACAAATAATTTATTGTGAAAGATACAGAGTCTGATGAGCTGTCATTAACATTGTTATGATGATTATTACTTATAAGAAAAAGAAAAGCACAGTAAGAACAAAATGGGACAAAGCGAAGAAAGCACCTGATAAAAACATCTTTCCCCATCCAGTTCTAGATTTCTTGGAGAATTCCAAATTAGCACGGCCAATAGGATATTGTGGGATTTCTGTACATCTGGTTAGGGAAGCTCAGTTGGGGAAAGCTGATCAAAGCCATTTAAGAGTTATGGTGGCATCTCCAAGCTAGCTCCTAAATGCAGAACATGTTGCTTAGACACAATCAGACTCTACCCTAAGGAACTAGAGTCAGACCTGCTGCAAACGTAGTAGAGTCCATTCCAAGTCCACATCATGAAGCTCTGGTGCAACTGCTTCTCAAGAACAGAAGAAAGCCAAACCAAACCAAACCAAACCAGCTTTTGGCAAAGTCTGAGTCTGATGTTCTAGAAAGGATACCTCTTATTCACAGATTTCTGAAACCATTCAAGTTAAAATATATAAAGTCCGTTCCAAGTCACTGCCCTTCACCCACTTCCCCCTTACACCCCCAGTTTAGACATAGCAATTGAACATGAGGTACTACGTATGACTAATCCAAAGCAGGCCTGGGCGCCTCCCCCACCCCCCTTTCTCTATTCATACTTTAAAAAATATATGAACCTGCAAAAGGTTATGGAGAATTGTGTATCCTGGAAGGAAATTCAACTAATAACACGATTGACAAAATGGAATTCCTTGGAAAGCTGCTTTAGGGGCTAAGAACTCATCCAGGCATCTCAAATCCACCCCACCCACTCCCCGAAAAAAACCCCCTTTCTTAGGTCCACTGATTGTTCTATTCCAGCAAACTCCCAGCAGCCTTCATTTGGCCCTTGCAACTTACCCAAGAAAAACACTAAATTTCTGTTTTTGAAAGTCTAGAGAAAAAAAAGTGAAAGCAATCAAACATAAGGAAAAAGAAGAGAAGGAAAAGGAGGAGGAGGAGAAAAAAGGAGCTGAGTTTAAATCTGAACCAGCCTCAGTCCGTTTCTAGGCGTACCAGTGGAAGTAAACCCTTAAAACTGCAACTGTAGTTTGGTAAGGCACTACAAGGGAATGATGTAAAACTAAGACTGTGACAGTGTAAAATGGCTGTGCTGAGGACCACACCACAAGAAAAGGCAGCATCAGTGCGCACATGCGCACACACTCACACACGCAGACACAGATATACCTGGACAATCACATTTGTTACATGCCTATGTTATATCACTTTTTTTTGTGCAATAACATTGAGGAATAGTCTATTGGTATCACTGGAGCTTAACACAAAGTAGAAAACGGCTGTATGGATGTATAGTGCTACATTCTACCAAGGGCTAGAACTTCTACTCCTACACTAACAACCCAATCCTAAACATTTGGGATTGTGGTACCTGCTCCCAATACTGCTGTTATGTTCCAACAGCAACAGCACACACTGTTGTGCTTTGTGAAGGGGTGACCAAAGTAGCTATCAGCCAGAGCAGGCAATGTTAGGATTGGACTGCAAATGATGAAGGGTTATCCAGAGAAATAAAGGGGAAAAAAAGTATTTTCAAGTAAGGAAGTTGAGATTCTATCATACATTATTAAAGACTTTTCCTTTAAGAAAAGGGATTTATCCAGGATGCTCAGAGTAAGAACAAATATTCAGCACGACCTTTGATTTTGTCAGATAGTGTTTTCTGCTCCGTGTTTTTCTGTCCTCCCAACTTTCTAGTGCTTCTAGACTTATTGGGAGACCTGGAATAATCCAAGAGCTCTCAGCTTTTGCTCATTCTGTTACCAACAGAAAACACGTCACACTTTTTGTTGTGTTTTTTTTTATTTTGGGTTACAGCAACCAGTGCAAAGACAAAGTCATAACCCTTTTGAAATTCTGGATAAATCCCTAATTTGTATGCTTCTTTGTTTAATTAAAAAAAATATACCCAAACACCTATGAAACTTTGTATTAGAAGATTTGAACAACAAATTCCTAAACGGAGTCTCCTGTAATCAGGTGAAAATAATCTGTAAAAGTCTCTTGGTGAAGTTATCCAAAACAGGACCAAACAACGGTGGTCCTTCTGCTTCTCCCACTATGTGGTTTGGTGCAGATTTTTTTTTGTATTTTTATTTTTCATTCTTTTTAGCTTTTTTTCCTTTTTTCATTCTTTTTTTAAATAAAAGTGTAGGACGTGTCTTGTCTCCTTTTGTCTGCTTCCTTCCTTAAAGTCTCCTTTGTTCAAGTTTTGCCGGAGCCTCCCCGTTTGCATTGTTCATTTGCCTGTGACATTCTTCAGTATAAAAGCAGCCGTGTTCCTCTCAATGTGTGCTGAAATGTCTTTTTGTTTTCCTCACTCCAGTGTTTAGATGTACGGGTACTGGTTGATCTTCGTAGGACTTAAGGGGTATCCAGTGTAGACCGAGGCTGGAGATGCACTGATATAGGTTTGATGGGCAAACTGAGCTTGATACTGACTTGGGTGGATTGTGGGTGATGGAAGGACGCGGGGGCCCATGCTGACCGGAACTTGGTGGACGATGCTGGCTGGATAAGTAGTGTGCTGTACGGTGTGTCGAGCTGAGCCCTGGGAAGCCACCAAGTGGGCCACAGTGCCTGTGGAACCCAGAGCTGCAGGTGCTGTATACGTGTATAGATGAGGTTGAGCTGGAAGATGGGCAGCAGCAGCTGCAGCCAGATGAGGATGTACTGTGCCATGGCTAGGACTGTTGTGTGGGAAGGAATACGGTGCCTGAGCAATTGTTGGAGTGATGTAAGCCTGTTGCCGTCGATGGTTCCCAGTTGCAATGTGTTGCTGTGCCTGCACAAAAAAAAGGAGCAAACTGATGGTAAGAGATGGTGGTCCCGCTTTGTCTGTTTCATGCAATTTAATAAAAAATGCAGTTAAAATGCTATACAAGCCATCATTGGGAATACACACCCACACCCACACACCAGGAACAGGAAGTGCCTCACAGGAGCAGACAGAGGTAAATCCTAGAGTGGCAGGAGATGCATCAAAGAACAACAGAGATGAATGCTAGAGAGGAATAAGCCTGTATACAAGGCAGACATAACACCTGTAGCATTGTCCTCTGATTCTTTCAGCCCTCATGGTTACAAGTGTTTGTTAGGGGAAGAACCAAGCAACATGGATTGTTTTGCATTTCTGGCTGAGAATCTGTCACCTTCCCAAACTCTGCAGTATATAATAAGCACGTCGGATTCTAGTTAGGAAAAGTTATTTTTAAAAAGCAGCTGAAGGAGAAAAATTCACTGGATCAAGGGTACCAGTTTGTCTACCAAGTTTGTACAAGTGCCGCACTGTTCCATTAACATTATGAGAAAACCCATATGAATAGCTTTTGTTGTTGTATAACTGAGACAGTGTAATCGACGAACAAGTAAAAAGGTTCTTAATCCAGGAAATTTAAATTTTATAATTCAGTGCAGAGAAAGGGGAAAGAGGAGGAACAGAATAAAGGATGGAAGGATACTCCTTTGTTCCAGTTTTCTATAATCAGTTTCTGTTACTGTAGTTTAAGATACAGCAATGCGATTTTCTTTTAGATCCACTAAAATTCATGTACACAGTCACTTGCATTCACATTCTGCTGAATTGTTCTGGCATAATCGAAGCCAAGAACACAGAAGTTATGATTTACAAACCACAAGCACGGGATCCAGCCAGGAGCAAATCACTATTTGACTTAGCATGTTCAGTAACTCAGTTGTTGAGACCCACAGCTCATTTCTCTTGAATGAAAAGTTCCCTTCCTACTCCATCCACTTCTCTCTTTCTAACCTTTGATCCATGGTTGAGCTCAGATTAACATAGCTAATTTTGAGTAAACTCATCTCTATGGGATTAAATTGCTTGGCCTGGATTGTAATGCCCAGAAGTTATTTATAAGGCTTTGTGGGCTTACCTGGCTGAGATTAAGAGGCTGCTGCTGCTGGAAATGTGGTCCTGGCCGCTGCTGCCTGTAGGCGATGGCTCCAGATGAGCTCCCTGAAGAGTGACCACTGGTGGAGGTCACAATGCTAGATGACTTCGACTTACAGGAAGATGAATGGTGACTGGTGGTGACTAGTGGGGGGAAAAAAACTCCATAAATTTATTATTGCATTCAGCTCTATAAATTTCACCAACTTTCAGACTTAAAACTGGCACCCAAATTAATGCCAAGATCCTTCTTGGTCAAGTTACACCTTGCTTTATCCACATTTAACCCATAAAGAGTGAGCAGTCTGGGGAGAAGGTACAACCTGTGTTTACAAAGCTACCTGCATCTCTGAAGGCCCTCGGGGATGAGCCAAAAGTGGGTAAGAACCTTTGTGTGTTTTCTTGAATGTAGCAGAAGGACAAAATGCACCCTTGGGTGCATGGGAAGGAATTATATTAAGTGCATTTAGGGGTTTTTGTTGTGTGCCTTTGAGTCAGTGGAGAGGGAGGGAAGGAGGGAGGAAGGGAGGAAGGGAGAGGGGGACGGAGGAAGGGAGTGGGACAGAGACTAGGCCAATATCATCCAGTTGGTTTTGTGCCTAGGATGGATATGTAAGTTATGGTCGCCTCTTTCTAGTCTCATGCCTTAATCATTACACCAAACTGGGTCTCCTTTATTTATCTTAATTTATTATTCAATTAAGATTATATTTTAAGATTATTATTATATATTAAGAGCCTTGATGGTACAGTGAGTAGAGTGCTGTATGTAGTACTTAGCTGCCAGCTGCCTGCAATTAGGCAGTTCAAATCTCACCAGG
>JANHFR010007096.1:738401-749647 GCA_032468015.1 Mimophis mahfalensis | reverse complement strand
GACCCAGATTGTTGGGGGCAGTGAGTTGACTTTGTAAAACATTGCTGGGGGGTGGGGTGGGGTGGGGTGAAAGCCCTAATAAGCTGGTCTATAGAAAGAATGAAGTGCTATAGTGCATTGTAAGCCGCCCTGAGTGTTTGGAGAAGGGCAGCATATAAATAGAAATGAATGAATGAATGAATGAATGAATGAATGAATGAATGAATGAATGAATGAATAAATAGGGGTCTAATGTCTATTTTCAAAAGACTCAACTGATACAGACTGCCTCATGTTCAATAACAGGGATGTCAAACTTGATTTAATTGAAGGCCTCATCAGGGTTGTGTTCAACCTCAGGGGGCCGGGGTGGATGTGTCCAGCTCAACATCACTCATGTTTGGGGTGCTTGTGGTGGCCCAAGTGCTCTGCCAGCGAAAACGGGCCCCTAAGCTCTGCTTTTGACTGAGATGGCCTCCTGCAACCCGCTGCCAGCCAAAACTTCTTGAGAAAGCGTACTAATCAAATTCTGAGAGAATTGTTCTACAAAATAACAATTTCTAGTCTAGGCTGCTACCAGAAATAGAGTCAGCTCAATGGATCATCTAGCCCAGTTTTGTTCTTGCTAGTTGGGTAAAGCCATGTGTAATTGGAGCATTCTTACTTGATGGAAGACAAGTACAGAAATCAAATGTATTTGCAAGAACTGTTGTCATCCATGGCTGGGAGCAAATGGCTTAAGGAAAAATAGAGATGGGGTGGAAGGTTTGTCTAATATCTTAAAATCCCAGGGAGCTCTTCCCTCCACAAATAAAAAGATGTAAAGGTCAAATAACATCATGCATATTCTCAAAATCCACAATAACTTCCATACGTAAACTGTTTACTGACAACTCTGTATAGTTCCTTGATCCAAAATTATTATTTACCTGTGCTAAGAGCCCTGGTTGGATCTGAAGGGGTTGCGCCCCAGCAGCCTGAGTGACTATGGGAACTGCATTCTCCATCCGGACAGAATAGCCAGCATGTTTTGAAGGGGAAGTTTGCAATCCTGAGCCAAGAAAATAATAGGGAAAAAAAGCAGTATTAGACAATATGTATATTTTTAAGATCAATCACCATCAATAAAAAGCACAGCCCTGGAAAACTGAAATTCATTCAACTTGGTTCCATGGTGCCAGGTAAATCTGTGCATACTTCAAATGATTTAAAAGAGGTTTTTCATATGAATACAATACTTGACGTTTCTGTAAGGGTGAAAAAGACCACTTTAATAAGTTGACAGATGAAAGCAAATGCAGCTCATTAAACCAGCCACATCTTGTCTCAAGCTTGAACAGAAGTCTAAACAATCTACTATTAGGATAGGATGTATCCATAGTTCTAGGCTTTCTATTATACCCCTTCTAAATACATTTCCTGTATAATCCTAGCAACAAGATTTTTCTTAAAATTATTCTGTAGTTGTTGGTATTATATTTTTGCTTTATTATATATAATTCCTCTCTCATTTGTTAATTTATTGAATATGTTAGTATTTTCATAACAGCTTGGAGGCAAACAAGTTAACCTTTTATCAGGGGCAGAAATTTTACAAGTTTATTGTGCAAATTTTCCATCAGCCAACTGCTCTCTTTCACTTGGCAAAATTTCCATTCTCTCAATACCAAAATATCATTTGAATAAGGTTTTTCATTTGTTCTTTCACTAGTCAAGAATAGCATATTTTATGGTATTTTCAGTATCTGCCTAAGACATTTATTTTCCAATAGAAATTTTTGGAGTGAGGTTACTTGTTTTTTAAATGTCTGTTTTGTACAGTATTGGGAAGAGGCTTTTAAAACCATTTTTATTATATCCTCCCTATGGTCTTTATTAACACTTCTAGTTTGTCTGTTTGCTTTAACTGTTTTCAGTGTCTTTAGTAATCTTCCACGACAGATCTGGTTATTGGGCAGATGAGAAATAATCATCGTTATTGTCAAAAAGTGTGCCAAATCCTTGCAACATTGCGTTCAAATGCCTTAAATTTCTCTCAGGAGGTGACAGATTCTGATTGACCTCATTTAGACATTTAGATTTAGCATAGCGGAAATATTTGAATGGAAAACTACAAGGAATTTCAAGACTGTAGAATGAATGGGAGTTGGAAAATACCACCCTGGGGAAAAGCAGCGGCAAAGCTCTTTAATTCTTTGCCAAGAAAACCGTTTGGACCTGTCCATAAAGTCATCAGGAGCAGAACTAGACTTGAAAGAAATTATTACTTTTCTATTACCACCACTTTATCAGTTTCTCTTGAATTCTTCTTTTCTTCCTACCTGTTGTGGTTCTGCAGCATGTTGCTGATTTGTCAGCCGTTTGTGACTCCGAGGGAGAGATAGAGACAGTGTTGGAGGAGGAGGAAGAATTGGCTGTTGACATTATGCCAACAGAGGCTGGTCCCTCCACGAGCCAGCAGGAGCTGGGTTCTGAGAGCAGTGGGGAGAAGCCCTTAGCTGATGCCAGAACCTGGCGATTAATGAGGAGGGAATAGCAGTGTAAGCTATGCTGGAAGGGGAGAAGTTGAGCTACAGCTGACCACTAATTGGATCACACTCTAGAGGGGTTAAAAGGGATGTTGTTGGGAACACGTTTTCGCAGAAAACAACTTATTGGAATACTGGTCTGTGACGTCTGTTTGGTGCTCCTGCTTTGTGAACAACTCTCTGAACTTTTCCGTCATAGGACTCTGTTTACATTCTCTGGTAATGACCCTGGACTGTGATTTTCTTCTTGGCACTCTTACCAGATGTATTTGGCTTTGAAAATGGACTGTGTTTTGCTTTTAAAATGGCTTTTCTGTTTGTAGAATAAAAAGACGGTGGTTAGCTTTAACAAAACTAACTCTGAATTGTGTCCTTTGGGAGAAACAGAATACTACCATTATTAGAGACTTGATGTACAATTCCAACTGCGTCCCACCTAATTTATATATATATATATAAAAGAGTGTGGGTGGCTGGCGGGTGTGGAGCCATAGAGATACTAATCTACAGTTTACAGACATGTCCCAGACCTTCCTTCTCAGAGGCTTCTCCAGACGACTATACTAGGCAAAGCCGGGTAATCAGCTAGTGTGAATAAAGCTAGATTTGTTCAGTAAGATTTCAGCATCTCTCAAACTTAATTGCATCTCAGTCTAATCAGAACTCCTTAACAGAGGCTCCTGTCTAAATGTCATAGTCAACTGAAATGTGGTTTGATCATTCTTAGGGAAAAAATGCTAGCATGAATCTTACACATAGCCATTTAGAGTGGGAATATATCAAAAGCCTGCATCTAATTTTCAAACTCAACCTGCAAAGTACTTTGGTCCTTCAGGGAAATAAGATGATGTAATTGGAGTTTTCAGATAAATTCTTGGTACTGATTAATGGGCAGTCAATTAGAAAAGACCCATGGAAGATTTCTTTTGTACATGATTACTGTTGCAAAACCATATGTGAAGTTATATGTGCAGAAATGGAAGTATTCTGAAATACCCACACTAGGGGAATGGGTTGATGAAGAGAACAGAAATGGCAAAATTAACCTGTTAGATAGAGAAAGTTCAACAATGGCATTTATAAGTGACTGGAAACCCCTTACCGACTTTTTGCTGACTAACAAAAATAAACTTGTGATTTAGATTAGAAAGGGTAGCTTATGCAAAGAAGGAAATTATGACGCAGTCTTATAGGAAAATGGCGAAGTAAATATATATCTATAACCACTGTCAAGAAGATTAAAAGTTGCTTCCTTATAATTGATTTCTTTTCTACTTCTTGTTCCCCTTTTCACTTACTCTTCTTTTTATTATCTTTGTTTTCTCTTAACGGTTTTTATTTCATTAAAAGTATTTTTAAAGAGATAAATTCTTAATGCTCTTTAAAATTATTCTTTAAAAAGACAAATTCCCGATACTCTTTTTGTGACCCTGAAAATTTTCAGCTGACAGTTAAAGAATTATCCATCATGTAATCTGTTAGTTAAATGTGCACCCTTTTGCTATTGAAGTTTTGTTTCATGCTATACTTTGTAGTTTTAAACTATCTTTTAAGTTTTATCTTTGAGATATGAGAATGGTTTAATTGTAAAACTGATTTAATGCATATTTTAAATTTTTTGTTTTACCCTGATTTGAAATTGTTTCATAAATGAAAAGACAATGAGTTCTCTGAATCATGGAAAGTGAAATCAAATACGGGGGTTGAATTTTAATTTGTGAGTGACTTCAATTTTTTTAGGTATAGAAAAGAAAAATATGCTCAATTATATAGAACAATTATATCATTATAAAATATACTGAGAGTCACAGGACTATCAGTTGTAGCCTAGATCCAATATTTGTTTCTCTGAAGCAACATCCATGACCTTGTGGAACTTAATGTTCATTAGATTTCCTAAACAAATATTACAAATGTAAGTGTTAAAGACATGGCTCTTCCAACAGGCTGGGCTGGGTTGACACCACTGCTGATGGTTTTTATATTATTTTAATGGTTTTTAGGCTAAAGTTTTTATTTATATGTGTTTTTAAAAGTTGTAAGCCACCTAGAGGAGTAGGGTGGCCTATAGATAAAATTAAGTTATTAGTTATAATTTATGTTAACTTCCTAAGAAATGTATGCTACATAGCAGCATGTAAAGACAAATCCTAGAAGAATCTCTTCTTAAAGCAGCCTACACCAACCTCTCATTCTTCATGTATACAGAACTACAACTACTTCATATCTAACTACTAGACATGCTTGTATGGATGGAACTTGTAGCCCACCACAGAGAGCCCCCTAAAGGTTTGGTGAATCATACAAAATGGAGGTCTTCTAATCTAACCCCTTTGCCCAAGGCAGGAGTTCTTATACCATCAGGCAGAAGTCCTTAGACCATGAGGTTCAGCTTATGGATTTTCTAGCTTCCAATTTTGGCCTAGCCAAATCTTCAACCACTGAGATTAAAAAGTGGTTGTTAAAAGTTAAAAATTAACTTGGAGTCAGCCAACACATTGTGCTTATCTATAGGACATTCATTTAGATTTTGGAATTGTATGATGTGTGAAATTAGTCAACTGTGGTTTATTCAAAAAATGAGAGTGACTGGCACAAAATGTCAACAATATTGTTGTATGTCTGTTTCAACATTTATCAATTGTTTTGTAGGTGGCCTTGGGAGTTTACAAGTAAAACTGAGGTCAAGCCAAACATTCTCAACATATCCTTCTCAAAGGCATTCATAGAAGCTCTATCAGGGGCTTTAAAAGAAGAAAAGGATACATATTCCAATTGAAATACAGTGCTTTAGGGAAGGAAAGTTCAACTCTCCCCTTCCAAGCCCCAGTTCCAAAGGACTTCAAATGAAAAAGCCCCTGAGTCTTTTCTATTTTCAGTCTCTAAGTTGGATTTAGTTTTAAAAGATGCATTAAATATGTCCTGTAATTTGCTTCTGAAAAGAACTGTAATGCTGTGTTTTTCCTTTGTGTATTTTGTCTGGAACAGTTGTTGCCTTCCCTGAGCCATTAAGAAGGAGAAGGTTAGATACCTGGACAAATTAAGGAAATAGTTACAGAGTCATTTTTCAATTGTTCCCACAGAGACTGACTCTATGCAAGTGCTGAAGAAGAGACAATTGTCTCCACAGGAAGAGCCACTGGCTGCTAAAGTCCAGGGCAGGAATTAAGACTTCAGGTGTCTGTCATCCTTTCAGCTGCCCTACCAGCTGTGCATCTCTCTGAGCTGAAGAAATCACTGAGGATAAAAAATTTGCCCCCAAATAGTCAAATGCCTTTTGTAGCTTTTGTAAATAAGACTCGGGGGACTTTTGAGGATTTCGCTCTGGAGTTCTTTTATGTTATTTCAAAGGCACATAAAAAGGATAAAATGTCTGTTGCACAGTGGTGCACTAAGACATCAATATCTACAAATAACTTAAATGTCTTTGGATAAAAACGAGAGAGGGAACCAGGCTTCCTGGCCACAGCTAAGTTAGATATATAAAGGAAACTGGAGCTCAAAAATAGCAAGACAGGCTCTTATTTCCTTATTCTCCTAGCCCCAAATAGCTCCCAAAATTGGCCAGAAAATGGGTAAATGTCAGGTAATATGATAACCAACCTGAGAATAGTGATGCTGTTTATATCATCTGTCAGTGCATTCATATACTGACAAATGGAGAAATTTTCCATTGGAGACTATCTCGACAACTCAGCTTTCCTAATGGATTGTGCAATCCTATACATGTCAATGAAAAAACATGTATCTTGTATTGTAGCAGAAACTGTCGTTTTTCAGATTAGCTGAACTAAAGTTCCCTACAGATAGTAATAACATACCCACTAAAAGTTCTAGTTGAGCAACATCTCAAAGGCCATAGTCTCCAGAGTATAGATTTAAACCTTGGTGAATATTGAAACTGTTAGCTATTGACTTAGCTCAGTGCTTCTCAACCTTGGCCATTTGAAGATGTGTGGACTTTAACTCCCAGAATTCCACAGCCAGCAATGCTGGCTGGGGAATTCTGGGAGTTGAAGTCCATGCATCTTCAAACGGCCAAGGCTGAGAAACACTGACTTAGCTGAAGTAGTGTAGCATGCTATATTTTGCACTATCTTATAGTATGCTTTATTTTTATTTTCATTCAGTGTGCTGTACGAACTCAGCTTATTGTATTTAATATTGCAACATGAAAAACAACCATTGTGCTCCTTTGTTGTTTTTCCAGAACAACAAGTGGTTCTTAGCAGGAACAATAAATAAGAGCTTAGCAACTACAGGATATTCCTAACAGTTATGCCATTCCTCCCCCAGCCGATAGTGTTTAGGATGGAAATTTGCCTGACTCAGTTTCATTACCACCCAGCAAGGATGATCATGTTCTTCCTGTAGCAGTTTATCACAGTTTCAGTAATCTTGAGGGTCTTTGTGGGTCATATCTTTGACCTATTTTCATGCATGCTCTCCTACTTTCAAATGTATCCGTATCATATCTTCATTATGGTTTTTCTGAAGACATTTCAAAAACATCAGAACAATCAGGATACATTTCAGAATCTATAGGGCATGCTTAAGAGACACAGTGCCTGTTGTTGGCAGCTGAAGGAGCACAAATGTTTTTCTATTGTGTCTACTATAATCCCATCTAATTGTAGGAAGAAGAACAAAGAAGCTGGAATTTTATGTCCAAGAACACTTCTGGGCCTTCACATAGGCATTCCCAGAAAGTCTAAATGGTGTGTATGGTCACCACAGTAATTTTTTGGAAGGATATCTACATGTCCAGGAAAAAGCCAGTGCTAACTAGGGATGGTAGAGAACATATTAGAGGATTAGAATGCTGCTAGAGATTAATCTCTCTGTATTGCTTCCTAATGAATTGGAGTCTAATGACTAGCTCAAAACATGTTGTAAAAAATCCAGTCAGCACCAAAAGGTTCTCTACCCCGTTATAGAAAGAGGTAAGAGAGATCAAGATTTATTTCTGTGGTGGAAGAATTATGTCCTATTTTACAAACCACACATAAGAAAAATGTTGGTGAATCAAACCAAAGATCTATCATTTTGAGCTGTTCTCTTGGTTCTACGGTAGATAAGGTTCTCACCATTTACTATCTGACCATTTCAATTGGAAATGCTGGAAACTGAATTTGAAATCTATCTTTCTAAACTGTTGCTATTTGCCTACTGGCCCAGCAAGATATATTTTATGAGATCCAGGATTCATTAATAGAATTATGCCCTGTCAAACCTGACACTTTATTGAAGGACTGTCCCAGCTCTGAACATCACATTGAGGGTTTCCTTGCAAAAGACATACAAAGTGGATCTGGGGAAAGTCTGAATTAAATTATTGAAATCTTAACACTAGGCACTTAAGCAGAAAACTCTACACTTTTCTATGTGACCCATATGCTTTTGTACATAGTGGCAAACCGGAAGAGGCAGTAAGACATAGTAGTACTGTGTATTTCAGTGGCTGCCGCAAAGAAGAGGGGATCAACTTATTTTACAAAGCACAGTGGATGGAAACTAATCAAGGAGACAAGCAACCTTGGAATTAAGGAGAAACTTCCTAAAAATGAGGACGATTAACCAGAGGAACAGCTTGACTTTAGAAGCTGTAGATGGTTGGTCACTGGAGGTTTTTAAGAAAAGACTGGACAGCCATCTGTCTGAAAAGATATAAGGTCTCCTGCTTGAGCAGGGGGTTCCACTAGAACAGTGGTTCTCAACCTGTGGGATGCATCCCCTTTCACAGGGGTCCCCTAAGACCATCGAAAAACACATATATAGACCAGTCACACATGTATAGAGAGCAGTTGGGGGTCACCACAACATGAGGAACTGTATTAAAGGGTCATGGCATTAGAAAGGTGGAGAACCACTGCACTAGAAGACCTCCAAGGCCCCTTCCGGTTCTATTATGAGTAACACTGTAGGAAGTTACTGCTGGTGCTGAATGTAATCTAAGGCAATTAGGAGGAAAGAGCTGATTCCCTAGTCCAGGGGTCTGCAAACTGGACTCTTTCGGCCCTCTGCTGTCAGCTGATCCCACCACTGCCTGGCCCCTGCCCTCCCCACCCCGTCACTCCTCGCCTGGCCTGAGAAGGTAAGGGTGATGGTGTGGGATGGAGACTCACTCCGTATTCCAGAGCAGGAGGCAACAGGGTGGGAATAAGTGATGCGAGTTGGCCATGCCCACCCAGTCATAAAGGTTGTTAAATTATTGGCTTGCATTGTTTTCTTTTCTGTGGGAAACAGGTTCAAATGGCTCTTTGAGTGTTTAAGTTTGCAGACCCCTGCCCTAGTCAAGTAAAATTTTAGACTCCTACAGACAGATGCCCCACCCTCGCTTTTGTAATAATAACACTTAACAAAAAAAAAAGGAATCAAAAGCCTTCTTACCTTGAAAACCTGGAGGACATACGATAAGGGCTTGCTGGAAAGGGTCAGGACGAGCACATATCTGCGCTGTGCCTGTCTGCAGAGGGACGCTTCTCTGAGCCACCGCGGCCATGGACGCTGCCGAGGGCTGGTAGAGTGCAGATTGGTAGTTTAGTATGGAGACATCAGGGTTGGCTAAGGAAATAGTGGCACTGGTAGTGGAAGTGGGAGCCAGGGTGGTGGCCTAAAGGAATTATGGGATTTAAAATGAAATAAAAACGAAATATGAAGGCGATGGTAATGTTGGGGGAAGCTAGTTTTCAAAAGAAAAGATAAATAAGGCACATAAATAAAACCTTAAAAGGTAGGAAGTGTTTAAAAAAACAAAGCAAGGAGGAAGCTAGAGATGAATAAGGACAATAGAGTTTAACTTGACTCATCGTGTACCCCATTCCTTTGCTTACGATTACAGGTAGTCCTTGCCTTACAGCAGCTCACTGAGTGACTGTTCAAAGTTACAACAGCACTGAAAAAAGTGATTTATGAACATTTTTCACACTTAGGACCGTTGCAGCATCCTTGTGCCACGTGATCAAAATTCAGACGCTTGGCAACTGGCTCTCATTTATGATGGTTGTAACGTCCCGGGGATCACGTGATCCCCTTTTGCAACTTTCTGGTAAACAAAGTCAATGAGGAAGCCAGATTCACGAGGCAACCCTGTTACAAACTTAACAATGGCAGTGATCGACTTGCAACTATGACAAGAAAGGTCATAAAATGGTGCAAAACTCACTTAACCTAGCAACATAAATTTTGGGCTCAGTGAGGTTGTAAGTCGAGGATTACTTGTACCATCCGATTATAATCATAGCCCCAGTCATCAACACTACAACCCCGTCATAGTCAAGTTGTCCATAGAGAAAGATTCAAGACCGTGCATCTGAAAAATGAATAAATATTTCTAGATCATTAATTCTTAATGATACACTGCATGCATGTGTCTTGATCTGTTCTTGATATTTGGTGACAGGGCTCACTTTGTTGAGTCACATGCTCCACAAGCAGGTTGATTTGGTTTTTCAATGGTTGTATTTTTTAATTTTTTTATTTTAATCAAATTTATATGCCATCCTTCTCCCGCAGGACTCAGGATGGCTTACAACATATTAAAAACAGAGAATACAAATATTAAAAATATATTAAACCCGAAATTCGATTAAATTTAAAAATTTAGACAATTTAAAACCCAACTAAAATCCACATCCCTCAGGCAAGGCCAGGTTGCTCAAAGAGCCAAGTTTTCATGGCGTGGTGGAAGGATCTCAGGTCCGGGATAATCCGGAGTTCTGGGGAGAGCTCGTTCCATAAGCTATGATGGTAGCTTGGGATGGACAGAATACAAAGGGATGTATATATTGTATTGTATTATATTGCTTGAGGACAGGAGATTTCTATAGAAATGCAACTCCTACCTCTGATGGGTCCAGAATTTTCTCTAGTTCTAGCCCTAAACGTATGGCTTCAATTATCAGGTGTATTTCAAGATTTAAAAAAAACAAACAAAAAACTTAAGGCATCTTGCTCTAGGGCCAAAGCTCTAGTTTAGATTTTTTTTTTAAAAGAATTGGAAGAATTCTAAGCATCTGGAGAACAGCAGTGGTTTTAAGAATGGTTTGATGAATTACTTTCCATCCCTTCCATCTGAGGAGATGTGATGGAAAAGGTTATCTATTAAAACATTCCCACAAGAGAACTGTTTTATGTCAGCTTCATTTTGACATCCCAGTGTTTTTCCCCCTAGTACAATAGCTTGATTTCTCTCACTTTCTCTTCCTTACAGGGAAAGCTGGTAATTGACCCCAAGTAGCTCAGTTCACAGTTTCTAATCACATATGAGCCAGCAACTTTTTCTGGTTCTTGTCCTTAAAATTCATAGACATAAGCCATTATTTGTGCATATTCATGATTGTGATTCTAGCTGAAGCTTTGTTTTCTTCTTGATCTTTCAATCCTGCATTCATTTTGCTATAAATTAAATTCCTTAAATGTCCTTTACTAATTTAAGACTGTTTCACATTACAGAATCTGTGGTCCCGCCTCTTTTGTTTTAGAAAATACAATTGATTAAAGATTATTTGATTTTGATTATACCCTTCACCAATTAGAATGAAGTAGAAATGTCTCCATCACATATTTTGTTTCCTCCCTTTTTTCCCTACTTGTTATATCACAAGTGTGATTGATTTTCTTGTTGTTAACTTTTGAGAAAAAATATGAGTATTAATGAGGTTTTATTAATAATGTTAAGAGGGATCCCAATACTTCTGTCATGAATTAAAAAAAAACCCTTTTAAAACATAAAAACAC